>PITA01008800.1:0-81990 GCA_004023965.1 Spilogale gracilis
AGTTCACCTACTACCCTCTGGTGGAAGGTGGAGCTGGGCTGAAGCGGGTGGGGGGGGGGTGGAGCCAGCGGGTGGAGTGTCCCAGAACTAGATCAGGGGACCCATGAGTCAAGTTAGAAGTGGGGAAGGTCCCAGGAAGAGGTGGTCCTAGGAGACAGCCTGAGGACTTTTGAGGGGAGGGCCATGACCAAACTCAGGACAGAGCTCTTGAGGCGTGGTGCATTAGTTGGGGTTTTAACATCTCATTTCCCTCTGGCCCCAGACAAGGAGGAGGTGCAGCGGAAACGGAGGAAAGCCTTGCCCACCTTCTCCCAGCCCTTCGGGGGTGGCTCCCACATGGGTGGAGGCTCTGGGGGCTCTGCTGGGGGTTATGGAGGAGCTGGAGGAGGAGGTGAGGGGCCGCTGGTGGCGGGAAGGGGGATGGAGGGAGGTGTAAGGAGGAGAGAAGTTGGGGGGTTAGAAATCTGGGAGAGTCCTGGCTGGTGCCTCCTACCCACAGCTCGGCCTGTATCCGCAGGTGGCAGCCTCGGCTTTTTCCCATCCTCCTTGGCCTACAGCCCCTACCCATCGGGCTCAGCCCCAATGGGCTGCTACCCCGGAGGCGGGGGCGGGGCGCAGATGGCCGGCGGGGTGCCTGGCATGGATGCCGGGGAGGAAGCAGCAGAGCGAAGCGCGTCCCCCTTGACCCCCCAGCGCGAACCGCAGGCCCCGGACCTGCTGCAGCGAGGTACAGCCTCTTGAATCCGGGCGGTTAGGACGCTGCGGGTGGGGACTGAGCCCGTGCATACGCCCCTGTCGCCCCCAGCCCGGGAGTACAATGCGCGCCTATTCGGCCTGGCGCAGCGCAGCGCCCGAGCCCTGCTCGACTACGGCATTACGGCGGACGCGCGCGCGCTGCTGGCGGGACAGCGCCACCTGCTGACGGCTCAGGACGAGAACGGAGACACGTAGGTGACGGGGTGTCCAGGCGGGAGACCTAGGCTCTCAGAGCCAGTTAGGTTCTTGGAGCCCGAAGGAAGGTCGTGGGGTACGGGGCAGGGAAGGAACTTGCAAAGAGCCAGGACTGTGGAGTCGGACAGACCCGGTTCCAAGTCTGGCCTCACTATGTACTAGCTGTGCTCAAGCTACTTGATCTTTCCCGGCTTCAGTTCTGTTGGCTGCTAAGAGAGCACAACCATAGTACTTATACTGCACAGTGTGCTCGGAAAGATTAAGTTCAGGTACAGCGATGCCCTTGGAGACTTTTGGGCTCCACAAGCCCCGATGATGGAGATCATGGACACAGTGGGGTTTGAGGGTAGAGGATGCTCTGTGTGGCTGGGCTTGCTAAGCCACATTCTCACTCTTACATACCTCAGACCGCTGCACCTAGCTATCATCCATGGGCAGACCAGTGTCATCGAGCAAATAGCCCATGTCATCTACCATGCCCGGCATCTCGGTGTTGTGAACCTCACCAATCACCTGCACCAGGTGAGGGGCAGCTAGGGTGAGGGGGCAGGAGTTGGAAGGCAGGTGGGCTGTGGCCAGGGGTAGACCTGGCTCATTTTGCCTTGTCCGCAGACGCCACTGCACCTGGCAGTGATCACCGGGCAGACGAGCGTGGTGAGCTTCCTGCTGCAGGTGGGCGCAGACCCGGCAGTACTGGATCGGCACGGAGACTCCGCGGTACACCTGGCTCTCCGGGCCGGTGCCGGTGCCCCTGACCTGCTGCGCGCCCTACTGCGCAGTGGGGTTCCCGCCATGACCCAGCTGTTACACATGCCGGACTTCGAGGGTGAGTTCATCACCTCACCTGGACCTGGGGGCAAAGGTGTGGACCAGGGAGGGCATCTGGCTAGTGCCTGGTGTGAACGTGAGGTGATGAGGTCAGCTGGTCAGGGGGCCACATTGGGGTCGCAGCTGTGGGCTGAGTCTCTGTGTCCTTAGGCCTATATCCCATACACCTGGCGGTCCGTGCCCGAAGTCCCGAGTGCCTGGATCTGTTGGTGGACAGTGGGGCTGAAGTGGAGGTTGCAGAGCGGCAGGGGGGCCGAACAGCCCTGCATCTAGCCACAGAGATGGAAGAGCTGGGGTTGGTCACACATCTGGTCACCAAGGTGGGACCGAGGGTTGCTGAGGGGGTGGGGCCAAGGGTTGTGGAACCAAGGACGGAGATGCAGGGGTGGGGGAGCTCAGACAGTGGGTGCTGTGATCAACGACTCCCTTGCACCCCACAGCTCCGTGCCAACGTGAATGCCCGCACCTTTGCGGGAAACACACCCCTACACCTGGCAGCTGGACTGGGATCCCCCACCCTCACCCGCCTCCTCCTAAAAGCTGGTGAGCCTCATCTTTGGGACATATGAACAGGCCTGGGGGGAGGTAAAGAGGTGCCTCCCAGTCCCCTCCTTTGCAGTTCTTAAGGTGGGCTCCCCTTGTATCTCCTCACAACTACCTCCCTCCCCAGGAGCCGATATCCACGCAGAGAACGAGGAGCCCCTTTGCCCACTGCCTTCACCCCCCACCTCTGGTAGCGACTCAGATTCTGAGGGACCTGAGAGGGACACCCGAGGCAGCTTCCAGGGCCACACGCCTCTTGACCTCACTCGCAGCACCAAGGTGAGGCTAGCCTGGAACAGGAGGCACCAGGGAATGGGGTGCCTGGGCTTACAGCTGGGGCCCAGAGGAGCCGGCACCTGGGCTTGAGGACTGGGGAGAGAGGTCATCCAACTAGGCTGTCTCCCCAGGTGAAGACCTTGCTGCTAAATGCTGCTCAGGACCCCGTGGCACCGCCCCTGACCCTGCCCAGCCCTGCAGGTGAGAGCGGGCAGGCCCCTGCTCCTGGAGGTCCCTTCTTCATGGCCTCTAAAGGAGGGCTCCCTTGCTCCAGCCCCGTTGCCACACGCTGCCCCAGTACCATCTGCCTCATCTGTCAGACTCCCCTGTGCGCAAGGTGCCTGCCTGGCTCCATCTCTGGGCCTACCAGGCACGTGTGTGTGTGTGTCCCTCTCAGGGCCAGAGCCGCCACTGGAGGATACAGCCTTACAGAACCTGGAGCATCTGCTAGATGGGCCGGGAGCCCAGGGCAGCTGGGCAGAACTGGCCGAACGGCTGGGGCTGCGCAGTCTGGTGGACACTTACCGGAAGACCGCCTCCCCCAGCGGCAGCCTGCTGCGCAGTTACAAGGTCGGTTGGTCTCCACCTCCTGCTCCGCGCCGGGCTTCTTTCCCCTGCCTCAGATCTCAGGGACTCTCTTGGCCCCAGGGCTCCTGCTCCTACACTCCAATCTCCTGCCTCTTCCTTCTCCCTAGCTGGCTGGTGGGGACTTGGCAGGCCTGCTGGGCGCCCTGTCTGACATGGGCCTGGAGGAAGGAGTGAGGCTGCTGAGGGGCCCTGAGGCCCGAGACAAGCTGCCCAGCACAGGTAAAGGGGTCCTACCTGGAATGCAGATCTGGGTTTGGAGGGTGGGAGGCCTAAAACCTTGACTGTTCCCTGTTGCCTTCCCTGTGGCCACTCGCCTAGCAGAGGTGAAGGAGGACAGTGCATACGGGAGCCAGTCGGTGGAACAGGAGGCAGAGAAGCTGGGCTCACCCCCTGAGCCACCAGGAGGGCTCTGCCATGGACACCCCCAGCCTCAGGTGCACTGAACTGCTGCCCACCCACCAGCCCTTCCCTGGGCCCCTCTGTACAGCACCCCTGCCTATTCCGGTTCTTATTTAACACCCCATGCCCACCCCCTCAGTTGGGGCAAATAAAGGATTCTCATGGGAAAGGGAGGGGGCACAGTCCCCCTCCCTAACTTATATCAACCCCTGATGTGACTCTTATCCCTGGAACCAGCTGCCTTCGCTGGCCCCAAGCCAGGTACTGGAGAGAGGAGAAGGAGGCCCAGCCAGCAAGTCCAGAGCAGTTTTAATGGGAGTGGAGGCTGTACAAAGGGCAGGGCCCACTGAAGGAGGGAAAGCAAGGCCATGCTGTCCCCAGACCGTGTAGGGGAGGCCTAGGCATGGATACCCTTCCTCCACCTCTGGAAAGAGAGAGGGTGAGCCTTGGGGAGGAAGGAGGGAAAACCAGCTCAGCCCCAACTCCTGGCGTCTACCTGAGCTAGGCCCCAGGATGGAGGGGGATTGCTGGTGTTGGGTGGGGGTGGTCTCAGCAGAAAGCAGAAATGTCAGGCCTCCCCCACAAAAGAAAAAAAAAAAGCATCAAAAGTCCAAGGGGCCCTGGCCCCTCCCACCCCATTCCCCCTCATCCGTACGAAAAGTGCAAAACATTATCACAAAATGGGGATCTCAGAGAGGCCCCTAACCTAGGCTCCCGAGGCCCATGCCCTAGCCCTGCCCTGCCCCGGACACCGCGTCCGGCGCGGTCGGGCCCTGGGCTGAGGGGCCCTCGTAGGGGACCCGAGGCCGGCCCGGGCTCAGGCAGGGCTGTGTCATGCAGGTGCCCAGCGGGCGCCGACGCCCCCACACTCCTACGCCCCCGCTCAGAGCTTCCACCGCCCACTGCTTGCCCCTGTACGCGGCTCTGAGCCGGGACCCTGAGCCCGGGGCTGGCTGGAGGGGTTGACCTGCTGGGAGGGGCTGGAGTGAGGTGGGGGGAGTCCATCCTCTGAGCTCCCGGCCTGGGCCAGTGCTGCCTCCACCGCATCCAGCTCTTCGCTGCCCGCCTTCAGCTTGACCCGAAGCAGCGCCGCATATGTGCCATAGCGGGATTTCTGCAGTAGAGGGGCAGGGACTGTGAGCCTGCTCCCCGCCCTCTGCCCATCTCACCTCCATCTGGAGGAAAAGGCTAGGAGACAGCAGGTTCCTGCCCACCTCTGAGGCCTCCAAAGCCCCCACTGTGAAATGACCCCCTGGTAAGTTCAGGACCCTCTGTCGAGGCTCTTGAAGCTGCATCTTATAACCACTGATCCTTCCTGGGCCTGGACTAGATCTGGGAAAAGTGAGCACTTGAGCACTTGATAGACCTCATCTTACTTCATTACTAGTGGGTAGAGAGTGTCATTCCTGGGCCACAGAAGAGGAAACTGGCTCAGAGGGGTTAAGTGGCCTGCCCAAGGTCACCCAGCTGGTCCCATTCTCCTAGAACCCATGCCGTTAACCACTAGCCTGAGCCTGTATGTGGGAACAGAGAGGTCCCACTGATGGAGAAAGGAGCCCCAGAGGTGCCAGGGCAGGGAGGTTCACCTCAAACTCCAGGTAGGCTTCCTTCTGCCGCTGCTCCTCAGCCTCCTTGCCCCGGGCCTTCCTGCCCAGCTGTGCAGCCCGGTGCTCTCGCAACTCACTTGCCATGGCCTTCAGTTTGGCCTCGTGGGTCCGCACCTGCTCCTCCTAGAGGCCAGGGTGGGGGGTGGGGGAGATGTAGTCAGGGTCACTCTAGTACCTACAGTGCCTTTGCGCTTGTTTTTTTAAAAAGGTGCCCCATTCTTTGGATGCACAAAGCACCGTGTCTAGGTTAACAGCTGGGCAAGTGGAGTAGAGAATGGATTCCAGCCTTTACTTGCCCCCCACTGTCCATGTCCTGGCGTGGCCGACAGCTACGTAACCACCCACGGCAGCCCTGGTTGCAGCTGGGCTGGGCCCGCCCCCCTTCATCCCAGTGGTGCCAGCTGGGCAGAGCTGGGGCACCTGAGAGAGGCGGGTGGCAGCACTGGGCAACAGAGGGCGGCTGAACTTCCTCTGGGAGCTGACGGCGGCTGGGAAGGGGGGTGCGGAGAGCATGGCGGCCACCACATTGATGCGAGTGATCCAGGACTGCATCTGTTCCAGGCTCCTGGGGAGGCAACACCGTTACTTAGGACGTGGGCCCAGGATGCCTGTCCTGGCTCAGGGTGTGGCCTGGGAAGAAATGAGAGACAATCCAGGGACAAGGGAGGGGAGCAAGGTGGGAGGGGGACAGAAGGGTCCAGGATGGGCAGGAGGAGGGCACTCACGGGGCTTGAAAGAGGAAGACCCGCCAGTCTGCTGTGCGCAGGTAGAAGACGTGGGGCCTCTTGCTGTAGTCACTGGCGCGCGTGGCCAGTGCATGGTGGATGCTGATGGCGTTCTTTAGCTCTGCCTCTGAGAGGGCCTTCCCGGGCTGGTACTCCTCCTGGGGGGGTGCCCGTCTTGTCCTGGCCATGGTCCTGCCCAGCCCACCCACCCTCCCCTGAGCTGTGGGCCAGCCCCGCACCTTCTGCAGGTAGAGGATCATGCCCTTGAGGATCCCGTGGAAGCTCTTCCAGCCCCGTTTGCCCCGAGGTGCTGGGGGGAAGGAAGACAGGTCAGAGGGCCTGAGACAGGTGCCCTCCCCTCCATCCCCCAGACCCTCCCCACCGAGCCACGTACTCTTCCTGCAGTCAGGGTCTGCGTGCACCTTTCGCACCAGGGCCCCATGCTTGTAGACTGCAGCCCCAGGCTCAGGAGTCAGGTCCAGGAAAGGGCTGGAGCCGCTGCCACTGCCCCCGCTGACCCTCTTGATGACCTTGGGGTTGGGGTCGGCCAACTCAGACAGAGAGCGTCTCAGCTCCTCCTCGTCTCTGCAGGTGTGATCACCTCAAAGGGGGCTGGCCTTGCAGCCACAACCCCCCCTCAGTCCTAGCCTCTGCCCTCTCCCCAGGAAAGCACCCCCTTGTCTGTGGAGGGAGTGGGGGAATGGCCCCTCTCACAGGGTATGGCTCCCCTCAACCCAAGGCTCCCCAGAGCCTTGTCTCCCACCGGAGATCAGATCTTCCCAGGGGTACTATACCCTCCCCCCCCCCCCCCCCCCCCGCTCAGATGAAGATTCTTTCAGGTAGCATTATCTTCTCACTTAGGTTACAGCTCCCAGGAGTTCTAGGAGTAGGGCCATGACTGTTCCTTCATCCCCATCCTGTTTCTGCGCGTTCACACACCAACCCTCACCTCCTCCACTAGGGCAGACACACATCTCACTCAGCGGTCTCAACCACACCCAGAAGCATGCTTTGCTCATAGTTTCTTGGCCAAATGGTGGCAGAAGTAGCTTCCTAGTGGTCACCTAGTACTTCTTGGTCCGCAGGCCTTGCTAGATATCATCTAAAAAAATCGATTTCTACCCTGCCACTCTGCTGATCAAAAACCTGCACTAGCTCCCTATTGCCTTCCACAAGAAGCCCATGCTCCATCCCCACCCACGCTGTCTTTTCCTCTCCCCACTCTCCAGCCAGCTAGGCTTGCCTCCTCTCAGTCTCCCCATCCCACACCCATTACAGCCACCACATATTTACCTCCCAGATATCAACTTCCCTCTCTCCAAATGCTTCCCCTCCTTCAAGGCTTGCCCCAAGTCCCAATCTGCACCCCAGTTCTGAGCTCTGCCTCCTTTGAGGTCTTCTCTCCTGCAGTCTGGGAGCTCCCAACCCAAATGACCCGTGACTGGCCCCACAGCAGACAGCAGCAAGTATAAGTGGACTATTGACTGTTTATATGAGGCTCCCCCCTCAGACTAGGGGCCCCAAGGCTAACATTGGACCTCTTCCCTTAGTCTGGACTCCTCTAAGACTTACTCAGTTTCTTTCCACTTAGGCTGCCAAGAGTAGACAGTGCGGTCCCTTGTTCTAAGACACTGCATTCCCCAGACCTGAGAGGGGGCTCTACCTCCAGAGACTTCTGCTTTCCTCTTGGCTTGCCAAGGGACCTTCCCTTTTTGTCTCAGCACCTCTCCTCCCAGACCCACAGACAGTGGCCACCCACCCCAGCCCAGCTTGTCATAACAACCCAGCTGAAGAGAAGACACAGATCCCCAAGTCCAGGCAGCTATCTCCAAACAAGGAAGCGAGGCAGTCTCAGTGCCTCCCATGGCCTCACCCGCCTCCCCTGCCCCACGCCCAACCTGGACTCACAGGGCCTGCCTCAGCATTCAGCCTCTCCAGGCAGCCCCTTCCCCACACCGCAGCTCCCCCGCCACAGAGCCCCAGGACTCACATGGCCCACTGCAGCTTTTCATTCTTGATGGAGCTGTACAAGGCCTGGGAAGGAACAAATCAGGCATGTATGGGTCACTCGTGGGGGAGACAACCCATGTATCCCAATGCCAGGGCTCGAAGCCCTCCCTCCTAAGTCAGGGTAGGAGACAACGGGGACTGAGGGGTAGCTAGGTGTGATGACCAAGAACACAGCCTCTGGAACAGAGTATTAGGACACAGTACTGTTTCACTGTCACTTTGGGCAAGTATCCATGGGGAGAACAAATGTAGTAACAGGTGTGTAATGTACAGCAGGCAGTTGGCACAGGCATACGGCCGACACACAGTGAATGGCAGCTACTGTTATTTGCTATTGTTATTGTGAGGGGTCATCCCGCCCAGGTCCTGGGTGGGAGAAGCACATTGCTGGAAGGAATAGAAAAGAGCATCCCAAGAAACTCTCCTTTCCCCAATCGTGTGCCTTGGCCTATTTCCACAGGATAAACCCACACAGAATATATGGGGAAACTGAGGCCCAGCAACAGGGATTCACCCCCATCTCCTCCCTCTCCAGCTAGCAGAGAATACATGCTTGTGGTTCCTGACCCCTGGGCAAGCTGAGCACTTCCCCCAGCCCAGAGAGCCCCAACAAGTCTAATGCCAGGGTGGTGAGCCCCCTGCCCACTCACATCCTTCATGTTACTGGGGAGTAACACTAGTCTAAATGGCAGAACTTTTAGCTTCCAAGCCCTGCACACCCCAAGCTCCCTGTGAACTCCTGAACCAGTCACTTCCTCTCTGTACAGTTGTCATGGAGGACCTGTAGGGGCCTTGGGATGGCAGGGTAGAGAATGGGCTCTAGGAGTTGCAGAGAGGATCCCTCTCCTTGGGAGTGGCCTGCAGCCTGGGTCCACAGCGCTACCTCCCATTGTGGGGGCGACCACCAGGCTGTCTGTGAGTGGGTGTGTCTCCAGCATGTGCGTGTTGGGCTAAGCATGTGGCGTGTGATGCTGCCTGCGTGATCTGGGTGCAGTGGTGACGTCGGTGCCTTCCCCATGATGGGACACAGCCCCCCACCCCACCACCAACATACCACAGTCACTGACTCTCTCACTGCCCACTGTCACACTCAGCCACAAGGCTAGCCCAGCAGCCCACATGTGCGCACCCTGTCCGGGGTGGGTACATCCCACGACTTCCACCCCCTACACAGCACAACCCAGCTTTATGCACACACAGTCCTCCCAGCACACCGCCAGCCCAAGCCCGGCAGAGCCGGGACCCTAAACCCTCACTCTCCAACTCTGGACTAGGAGGTTGAAGTGGCCCTCCAGATTCAACCTGCCTCCAACCTTCAGTTCATCCCCTGCCCCCTTGGAGGACCCTCTTTGGCCCACAACCATGTCTTCCTTTCAAAGTCCTAAATCCTATCGGTCAGCCCCACGTCATGCTCCCAGCTGTAAGACCCAAAGACCCTTTGGTTTGAGGTGCCCACCTTAATCCGACCGTCTGTGCCCTTCCCCCTCCAGTCTATGCCCCCTCCTAGCTACCCATGGGCTCTGTCCCCGCTGGGCTCGGCCCCCCTCAGTCCGACCGATGCCACCTCAGCTCGTGCCACCTTCGGTGCCTCCCTCCCACCGCCCCCTCAGCCACGCCGCCCTCCACAGCCCCCTCGGCCGCCCCCCCAGCCTGGCGTGGGCCGCGGCCCTAACGCCCTCACCGCCTTCTTCTTCTTGCGGCTCTGCAGGCGGCTGACCACCAGGTCGGTGTAGAGCACGGGCTTGAGACTGCGCGAGCGCTGCGGCCAGCCGTAGCACAGGGTCTCCGCGCCGCGGTGGGTGCGCCCGTAGCGCACGGAGCACAGCGAGCGCGAGCGCAGCCGCCCAGCGCTGCTGTGGATGCTGTTGACACCGATCATGCTGGCCTGGCCGGCGCGCCGCGGCCCCCGGCCATGCCCCCGCCCGCCCTCGGCCCGGACGGCCCGGACGGCTCGCGGACGGCTTCCCCGACAGCCGGCGCGAGCGGCCCGGCCCGGCCCGAGCCCGGCCCGGCTCCCACCGACGCAAAGAGCGCACGGCGGCGGCGGCGCTGTCGACTCTGCGGCTCAGCGCGAGCGGGAGGGGGCCGCCGACGGGGAGGGAGGGCGAGGGCTGGGGGCGGGGACGGCGCAAAATGGAGGCGTCCGACCGCGCAGGGGCCCGCGGCGCGCCGCCACGGGGGCGGGGCCTCAGGGGCCGGCCGGGGCGGTCCGGGAGGTGCGCGGCAACGTGCGTGATGGTGGTGGCGCTGGGAGCCCCTAGGCCTGCGTCTGCGAAGGTGGGCTCACCCTGTTGGGTCTGCAGCTCCCTCCTGGCTCGTCACGGTAGGGGGACCAGGGGCAGAGGAGGTCGGAAGGCGTCCCCTCGGCCCCTTCTCCCTTCCCGGAGCCAGGACAGGCCACGCAGGAGGGGCGGCGCAGAATGGAGGCAGCCATGGAATCACAAGAGCCTCAGCCAACTCACCCAGCCCAAGATAGCTCACACGCCCGAGGCGATACCCCAACTCACGTATACACACACTACAGTTTACAGACATACACCCCAACTAACCAGATCTCCAATCCACACTCACCCCCAACTCACAGACACTGCAAATTCAGATGCACACTTCAAAATTTAGTCTTTAACTCATACAACCCCTGCTCATTCGTTGGCGCAGTAGGTTAAGCAGCTGCCTTCGGCTTCTATCATGATCCCAGTGTCCTGGGATACAGCCCCAGAGTCCCACATCAGGCCTCCCTGCTCAGCTGGGAACCTGCTTCTCCCTCTGCCCGTCTGCTCCCCCTGCTTGTGCTTGCTCTCCCCAGGCTGGGTCAAATAAATAAGTAAAATCTTTAAAAAACAAAAACAAACAGGGGCACCTGGGTGGCTCAGTTGGTTAAGTGACTGCCTTCCGCTCAGGTCATGATCCCGGAGACCCGGGATCGAGTCCCACATCAGGCTCCCTGCTAGGCGGGAAGCCTGCTTCTCCTCCCTCTCTCACTCCCCCTGCTTGTGTTCGCTCTCTGGCTGTGTTTCTCTCTGTCAAATAAATAAAATCTTAAAAACAAAACAAAACAAAACAAAAAACCCTGCTCACAGATGTATGTGAAAAATCAGACAGCCAATTTGTAGATATATAACCTAACATACAGAAACACCCAATATACACCCCAACACAGACACACTCTAAATCGTAAGCCCTTAAAGCACAAACATACCTCAAGCCAAACCACCTGGTTTACCAACTCCCTAAAGCGTGTGTGTGTGTGTTCACACAACTCAAGCATACACCCCAACTCTTTTGACACTCCAAACTCACAATGGATGCCTCCCCACGCCAATACATCCCCAAACTCAGAATCCCAACACACCCCAAACTCACAGACGCACCCAAACACTTTGTGCAATCACATGTATGCGATCGCCCAGAGACGCCTTTGCCAACCCTAGAGGTTTTACGTGAGTCCAGGTCTCCCTGCATGAAACCAACAGATCAGGGAAAGGAGTGAACCTGTAGGACCAGGACACCCTCTCCTCCTCCCAAGCATACCAGTCCCCATGTGGCTAAATCCCTCAAGTGCTGGCAGGTGGGAGCAGGACCTGGCCACAAGGGAGTCAAAGAGCAGTGTCTAGTCCCAGCTTGAATATAACTGGCTCTGAGACCTTGGAAAAGCCTTTGTCCCTCTTGGGCCCCTCCACCTCCGGGTCCCTCCAGCACTGTGGTACCAGAAGAGACTTTGTGGCCATATATCCGGGGGCATGGGGTGGAGGGGAAGGAGGGAAGCAGTGAACCTGTGGTTCCCTGCCCCACACTGAGACCCCTCGCATGCTCAGTGAGCACTGGAGGAGGGGGAACTTAAGGCAAATGAGCGGTCCAAGGCCGTCCAATCACGCGTTTTCCAGAGCTGACTCCCCTCCCCTGCTGTGAACCGCCAAGACTCCACGCAAGCGCACACGGGGGAGCCTGCATGTGGGGGTTGGGGGAGGGGGCAGTCCCCAAGCTGAGTCATGGGAGAGCCCAGGCTCCAGCAGCAGGAGCTGGGGCCGGCAAGCCCCTCACCTCACCAACCTCTACGCTGCCGCTGCCGCTGCCGACAGGTCCCCAGTCCTCCCCTCCAGCAACCTCTACCCTGTCCTGTCCCCCTTTGTTCCCTGCTCCTCCGGGGTGGGGGCCCCCACCTTGAGCAGCTCCCTGGGGAAGTCTCCGCCTTCATTGAGGCCCTCCAGGTTTCCGATGAAGTCTCCGCAGGTCATGCGCTTTCCAATGTTCTAAGTAAGGACATAGAGGCCTGTGAGGGAGGCCATGGGCCCCCAGGCCTTGAAGTCTCTGGACGTGGTCTGTTTTCTGGGCTCCCCTCCCGCTAGCCCCCCACTCACATGGCCGTGGAGATCGGTGTTGAGTAGCATGAGGGCGCAGGTCAGCGTGTGCGCACCGTCTAGGGGAGAGTTGACATTCAGCCTCAGCCGCTTCCCAGGGATTCTTCCCACAGCTCTCTTCCCCAGCCTTCCAGTTTATCTCCTGCCTTCTTTGGCCCACAATCACACATTTGTAAGCCCTGAACCCCATAGTGAACCACACCTCCTCCTGCTGGAGCCCTCTCTTTTCCAGCAGATCCCTAAAAGGGACGTTTTCCCCAACACCCACATGCCTCTGGGGGTATGCACTGTGTACCAGCCAGTGGGCCCCCTCACAGTTCTACTGCCCAGCGCAGCCAAACCACACAATGTGTGGACAGAGGCATGCAGACATTGCATGTGGACAGTTCCACATTCATGAAGCCATATCAGCACAGCACACAAGCACACTCACATGCCTGCAAGCTTGTGCATGCATTCACTCCAACACACATACACACTTGTGCTCCTATACACACACATTCTGCCTATCTGCCTTGGTGACCCACTGGGAGAGACCTGCCCCCTGGCTTCCTCACCCTCTGAGGACAGGGTTCCGGGATTGCACTGGAAGTATCTCTGGGAGAAGTGGGCCAGCACGCGCTCCCGTTCTTGGGTCTCACCCATTAAGGCCAGCTCCTTCAGAAACACCCTGGGAGTGGGGAAGAGGGAGCTTGTCACCCCTACCCAAGGTCCCCTGACCAGGCAGACCCAGCTTTTGGTCATGCCCAGCCAGCCTGGGAAGGATGACATCAGGGCAGCTTAGGAGAGAGGCCCAGGGGCTCGGAGGAGGCACAATGGAGGCCCTGCACACCAGGCCTGGAGAGTGGGGGCTGTCCCCAAAAGGCTTAAGACCCACCTGAGAGCTTGGTCCAGAGTCATGCCCGTGAAGACAAAGAACTTGAGGTACTCGCCAGCCACAAGTTTGCTGAAGTCATTGCTGTGGGCAGGGCAGATAGACAGGTGGAATCTCAAGGGTCAAGGGGCCAAGTGGGGTTACCTACAGACCTGGGGCCATTGGATAGAAAGGATATGGAGGTGCTGCCACAGGGGCATTCTCCCCCACCCCCGTATTCTCACTCCCAACCAATGACTTTACTTCTTGCCCAGGTGCCGGGCCACGTCGGCCTTCCTGAAGCCATCTAGTCGGTACAGCCTCTTAGCTAGGCGCTGTGCAGCCTCCAGGTCTGCTTTCTGCCCATTGGACAAGGTGTCTGTGCTTCCCAGGGCCAGCCGCTCTGTGCTGTCCAGCTCTGAGTCCGAATCAGACACCAGCTGGCTCAGCGGTGGTTCGCTGCCGGGATAGAACACCAGCTCAGAGGTGGGGCAGTCCCTGTGGGGCCATTCAGATCCTTCCTCTGCCTCCAAACTCGGGAGGCAGAGAAGGGGAGTTTGGTACATAGGGAAGGCAGTTTTCTTTCCTCCAGAGAAGGACACTGTACAGGTTCCCTCTATCAGTTGGCTGGTTCCATCCTTACCATCTCTCTGTAGAAGTCCTACATCAAATTTAACCCCCAACCATCTTTCTGCTATGGGAATCTTGACTGCTTCTCCAAAGCTCCCTATGGAGTTCGCTGCTAGGCACAGATTTCCCATCTCCACATTGGCCCTACTGTCAGACAGAACATAGTCCTCTGTCTCTGAGAATATGGGCAAAGGTGGGACATAGATAGGCTGCCAGAGAGGAACAGTGGAGCATCAAACAATGATTTGAGGGCAGCAGGGACACCTTCCCACTCTTATGTCTTTCTTCTTCTGGCCTTTTTAAAAGGCAGAGGAGCCCCCTCCTTGGTCCTTCTCTTCCATCCACAAAAAGACAGGCTCTGGGGCAGAGGGGAATGGGGATCATCTTGCACCCCATTCATCCCCTGTCTCCTCCTCCCCATCCCTTCCAGCCATCCCAGCTGCTCTACTCGCAAAGCCACCTGTCACCCCAGAGACAGAGGCCGGAAACTCCTGGTTGCTAGGCAACCCTGTCTCCCTGGCCACCCCCTCCTGTTGCCATGGCTTCCGTGACTGAGAGGGTAGCTGGCAGAGGGAGAGCAGAAAGGTTAGACTGATGAAAGGACTTCCTGGAGAAGGGTGAGAGGCTCCTGACTGAAGAGGGGAGGAGACGAGGGAGGGAGGCAATGGGAGAGGCTGGTAGCGGCATCTTTGTGAGAAGACTCCAGGCCAGGTGGGGTAAAGTCACAAGAATTGAAAACAGGTTAGAGGATCTGCCTGGGGAAGGAAATGCCTTCCTAGAGAGAAAGGAAGGTGTTCTCTGGGGACTCTTCAATCCTGAATCATGGTTTTTCAAGTCACTGGATCTGAGACCACGGGGTGGGCTGTGAGGGACTCCCTCTCATGGCCCATAGAAGTAGTCCTCCAAATGGAAAAACAGACGTGTGCATCCTCTCACCACTCTACCAGGGTTAAGGAATCTAAACTGCATCTCGGGATCTTTCCCTTGGAGCAGCTCAGCTCTGAGGAACCAAAGAAATCACTCACCTGCCCAGGGGTGCCGCCCCCCGCCCAAAGCTGTCCTCTGAGCGGCAGGGACTAGGGGGGTCCCTCCCTGGGGCCTTCTTGGCTCCAGCCTCTGCCTCCTCTTCCTCCCCTCTCTGTGTCCAAGGCCCATCAGCAGCGGAGCTGGTACCAGAATCTGGCTCAAGAGGTGCAAGTGGGGCAGGAGCAGGCGGGTCAGGCCGGGGGATAGGGGGTTGGGGAGGCAGCTCAAAGGTGAAGAATGGGCTCTGGGTTGGGCCAGGTGAGGCCAGGGCCTCCAGCGAGGCAAGGCTGGTGTAGGAGGTGCCCTTGGCTCGATGTGACTCCAAGATGGCTTCAAACACACAACTGAAAGAGTCGGGCCCATCAGCCGAGGGGCTGGTCCCAGGTAGAAAGGGCACAGGTGACTTGAGAGGCCCAGGGTGAGGCATCCGGGGGCCTGGCCTGCAGGGGCAGGGAGAGTCTCTGATCAGGGGCCCAAAGAACAGCTCTTGGGTAGCATTTCATTGAATTCTTATATGACTCTGTGAAGGAGACCATCACCTCCTATTCACAGGCCCCCAGCCCTCTAAAAAAGCCATCTGAGAAGGGAGTCCCCACTACAGGTTCACCAAGCTACTCAGTGCTCCCAGCCTTACCCATCCCCAGCACCCAATCCCTTCCTCTCTTCCTCCCTGCTAATCTCCCTTTCTCCTCCTTCTCCCTGATCCTCTCCCCTCCTGCCATCCCATTTCTATTTCTGGCAACATCTTAGGAGAAGAAGATGAGGCTCCAAGCTGCAGTGGGGTGTGAGACGGAGAGGAAAGCCCCCATACTCCCCACTCTCCTGCCAGGATCTAGCATCCGGATTGATGCTCCCACACCCCCAGGCTTGATTCTGGCCCCTGACCTCTCCCTCTACCTCCTGTTCTTCACTAGAACCCTCCTCTGTCCTGGCTGCTCCCTACCCTGTGGGCTCTTGCCAATGCATACCCCACCCCCTACATCCCCAGCATTCTGTCCAGAATCTCCTACTGCTAGCTTGGTCCTGACCCTCTCCATTCCAATCCTTCTGACCCTGGCTCTGCCTCTGGGCCAGCTCCAAGGAGAAAGCCATGTTCCTTTCCCACTCCCGCACTCACCGGGCTCCCTCTGAGGCCTCAAACACCTCGTCGTCCACTTCTTCTTCCCCACCTGCCTCATCCTCGTCGTCCTCATTTCCACTGCCAAGGCTGGGACAAGGGCCAAGGCATGGACTGGGACGTGGGGCAGGTGGGCGGGCAGTGCCAGGTGGGCCCTCAGAGCTGGGCTGACTCTCGATGGCTGAATCAGCCTCCTCGCGTTCAGCCAGCACCTCATCGATGTCTGTCTCGTGGTAGCACCTCAGGGGCACTGCGTCCAGGTCCGTCTCGGAGTATTTGGTTGCTCGCCCCACAGCCACCCCAGAGCCCTGCCCGGAGCCCACCCCAGGTGGGGATGGTGGGCCCTGCTCTGGGGGCTTAGCACCTGCAGTGTGCATAGGTGTCCTGGTCAGGAGGGTACCTTGGTCAGCTCCCTGTCTTGATTCTGGTCTAGGAAGGCACTCTTTCCCGCTGTCTCAAGGAAGTTCTTTCACTGTCTAGCCACCATTCTTCCTGCTACAAACTCAGCTTGTTCCTTGTGCCAGTGAAGCTCATTTCAAATCAAGTTCTTGCCAAATAACTGAGGGGTCTGAGGGAGGCCAGCTTTTTTTCTACTTCATGGAATGACCCTGACATCCTGCCATCCACTTTCTTCACAATCTAGCTTCCTCCAGGTGCCCAACCCAACCAGGATCCCCCAACCCTCCATCATAACACAGATAGAAAGTTTGAGGCATTAGCTAACTCCTGAGTCCAGGAAAGGACTGGGGGGAGGTTTAAAGGAAGGGTCCCCACCATGCTTCCATTGCTGTAGAGAGGGCCCTGCCCTGTACCCCTGGTCTTATCCAGGATCTTACCTGAGCTTGGGGGATCCAGGGAGCCATAGAAGAATTCCCATTTGGCTCGAGCAATTTTCTGGGCATGAGAGGAGACTTCCCGGGGGGAGGACCAGGTGTCTCCCTAAGCCAAGCAGGAAGAGATAGACATAAGCACCCAGAGATAAAGTTGCATGACCAAAACACCAGAACGTGGGACAGAAACACAGAACAAAAAACACACAGGGACAGATAAAGAGGTGCCGAGGCACAGGGACAACATGGAGGGCAAGAAAGAGACAGATTTAGGACAGATGGAAGAATTCAAAGTGAATAGCTGACAGGCCCAAAACTGCCAAGGGGCCAAGCTTTGCCCCTTTGCTGGGGCTCTGGGGTTCCAGGGAGCCCAAAGGAGGTCACCTACCTGATTCAGGAGTCCAGTGTCAGCAGGTCCTAGGAATAGCTTGGCCAGGTGCTCAGAGGGTCCCCCCAGCCCATTGGGGAGAGAGGAGTAAAGGCCATCTGCCCCAACCTGAGGTTGGGCTGGTGGCCCATGGATAAGGCCCTGGCTGCCAGGCAGAGCTGAGCCTCCTCCGGCTGGGAGCGGGTCTGAGGTGGAGGCCTCTAGCCGCAACTTCCGGTTGGAGCCAGGCCCAAGGGCTGGGGTGGACCTGGGAGGAGAGACCCCACCCAGGTCCCAGCTCCGACTCAAGCCTCCCGGAGCAGGTAGCCCATTTAGTGGCCTCACGCTGGCCTTCTCCACAAAGCGGAATATGACCACAGAGCTCTGAGCCCCTGGTGGGGGCTGCCCAGTGGGTGAAGAGGGTGCCCAGGGTGAGGGAGCAACACGGGGTGAGGGAGGGCCACGCAGTGGTGTACAGGGTGCTGTCACACGTCCCAGTTCCCGGCCTCGGGGACCTGGACCTGCCACTCGCCGTAGCAGGGAGCCTGTGCTGCCATACATGCTGGCTGGGGGGCTTTGTGGCACCGGGCCTTCGGGGAGCCAGCGGCGTGGGCATCGTGGCGGGGAGATGGCACAGTCACCCTCCGAGCAGAAGCGCATGGCACCTTGGGCCATGCTGGGGCCGGGGGTCAGGCTGGGGGGGCAGGGATGGCGAGGCCAGGCGGGGAGTAAGGGGGCAGCATGCTCTTCAGACAGGCCTGCAAGAGAGCAAGGGGGAGCAGGGGATGAGCTTCAGGGAAGGTGGATGGACAGGAGAGCAGAGACAGGGAGGGGGAAGCAGGATAGGCCATCTGAGAGCCAGGGGCCTAGCCTGTCCTGGGAATATGGCATTATTGACCCCACTCCTAGAAGTGACCAGGCCTCGTATTTGGGCTACTTCCATGGAGGTCTGAGGAGAAAAGAACCTTATCCCCAATAGACCCCTGGCTCCTTTCCTTCTGTCTGAGGGCCCTGAGCATCACCCTGGGAGGAGAAGGGAAGCTATTTCAGAAGTTGAGTGAATTCAGAGTCCCTGTGGCATGTTGGAGCTACTTCTGGTGGAGGAGAGGGAAGGCTAGTACCCCACCCTCTGGACCAGTAGTGTCAGCCGGTCATAACCATTTTACAGCCATGGGTCCCCCACATTCTCTCTTATGGAGGCCCCTCATTCAGTGAAAGAGAACTCAGTCCTCTTAGAAGGAAAGGCGGGGGGTTGGGGGGTGACGGGGGGATGATGGGGGGTTGTTATATAGGGACTATGAGGGGCTGAGAGGCATATGGTGAAAGGAAAGAGAACTAAGGCCCCTATTCCTAATGTATACATGCTGAATGGGAGAGGGAAATTCTTGTTCTTCATACAGGTACACACACACACACACAGGGACAAATAATGTCAGTGCACAGTTAAACATATTCATAGGCAATACCTCCTGCACACACAGACCCAGCCACACACACACACATGTTGCCCAAAGACACACCCTCACACACTCTCACAGTCATAACAAATATGCGTGTAATGGGAAGGCACATGATTATTTTATATATACACACACACAACCATCAAACAAGAACACACAAAGAGATACCCAAATATATACACTGGACCTCATTCTCCAATGCACACAGACACAGGCGAATTAGACACTAACACCTGCTAGTCACAATCACACACAAATACAGATGCACCCTCACACACATACTTAAGCAGGAACACACACCCTCTCCCCAACCCCCACTAGTCATCTGTCTCTGGGTGGGAAAGCTGCACCAGACCCTGTCCCTCCTTCTCTCTTAAGGGAATGACAGATCTTGTCCAGTCTTTAAAGGGGTAAAGGGGCCTCTTGTGGCAATGTAGGGTAGGGGCAGAGGTCAGGAGCAGCAACCCTGCTAGGCAGGTTTCTGAAGCTCTGTGGGGCCCAGGGGCATCCCCAGTGCAGCTCCGACTGGAACTGCCTCAGTACTCACCGCTGCTCGCCGGAGCTGGGGCCGAGGAGAGGCGGGGAAGAGGCTGGGCCCAGCTCAGCTGTGAAGGCAGCGCGGCTCCCGCTTGCTCCGGTTTGCTCCAGGCCCGCCTGCCTCTCACTCCCTCCCCCTCCCCCCTACGCGCGGCTTAGGCAGAGCTAATCCCCCCACCCACCCCCCGCCCTTTCCCGGGGCGCTGAGCCCCGGAGGCTGGCCCCCCTTCTCAACACTATGTCCCCGCTGGGCTCTCCCGCCAACCTGAGACCCGCCCCTGACGAGGGGGAGGATATATGGAACCCCCGGTTCTGTTCCCAAGACCCTCACGTGCCCCACCCCAATCGTGTCCTGGTCCCTTTCCTCCACCGCCCCCTGAGCCACACGCCAGACCCAGCTGCACTCGCGTGTCCCGCTCCAGACCCCACGCGTGTCCCTAGGAGGTTGCCACATGACCTGTTACATGCCACACGCGCTCCCGCCCCCACGAGCACGCGTATGGGTGTAGACCGGACCCGCCCCCTAAATCCAGGAGACCGTCAATTTATGGAAGAGAGATCTAGGAAACACTGCCTCAAACCCTAAGGGGTTCTGCGTTTCGGACCCAGGAGAGCCAACCCTGACCACTCGCCCAGGAGACCCAACCCTGACCACTCGCCCAGGATGCAGCAGGAGGGATGTTAAGTCAGACTTTAGAAAGAACTTCCTTGCTGCCTGAGTTAGGTGTCCTGCCTATCTGAGGGTAAAAGGTTAGACGGGATGATGCCCCGAGTGGAGGAAGTGGGGAGCAGGCAATCCTTGTGCCCTTGGCCAAGGTACAAGGGGGCCCAGCTATTTTAGGAAAGCAGTGCCAGAGTTACTATGGCAATTGCTCTCCTTGGGAACGCCAGGGCATGCAGGTGGTGAACTCGGGAGGAAGAAGGGCTCTGTTCGGGCAGTCAGGGGGCACGAGGACGTGAGCGACGGGGGCGCGCGGGGCTCACCGCGGGGAGGGGCAGCGCGGGCTCCGCGTGGTGCTGAAGGGGACAGCGCCAGATTTGTCGCACTGCGCAGGCGCAGAGGCGCGAACAAAGCAGGGAGGAGGAGGAGGCGCGCTTCCCTAGGTGGTGCGCGCCTACAAGGCTCTATCTTAGAGGAGGTCGGTCCTCCCATCTACCCCTTCCCCAAGCAGGCTAAGGAAGAGGAAGCAAGTCCTTCACCCAAGTGAACCCTCTTCGATCCTTCCCCGCTGCTGGCTTCTCCCTTCTTGCTGCATTGGGGGTGGGGGAGGGTAGCAGGGATTCTGGGAAACCTAGGATGCCTGAATTCTTAATCGCGACTCGCTTGACCCTGGACAAGGCGCGTCCTCTCCAGGGCCTCGGTTCCATCTTTAAAATGGAGTAACAGCTCAGGGCTGCTCACCTTGCTGAAGTGCCCGAAGCCCTGATGAAATAATGGATGGGAAGCAGTTTTCGTTATGCAGAGATGAAGCGGCTGCACGAAGGGAGAGCGCAGCCCTGCTAGGGGGCAGCGCTCGGCGACAGCAGTAGCCCTCAACGTCCTTCACACCCTCCCCACCAATGGATGATGGGGAAAGCACTGCTCCAGGGCTTCCCCGGAGTGGACGCTGGAACTGGCAGGTCAAACGCATGAGAGGGCGGGTCAAAGTCTGAGCCTAGAGTTCTGGGACATCACTGCCCCAGGGCGCGCCCAGCCCCAAGTCCTACAACTAAATCCCCAGGTCAACCGAGAAGCGGTACTCCTGGGGGGGCTGAGCTGAACACTCATTCTTCTCAGGACTCTAGACCTCCTGGGGAAAAGATAGGGACCCAACTGGAGAGGTGATCCTTCTTAGCGCCCTCTATGTCTCTCCCTCGCAGGTGCAAATCCATTCCAAATGGTCCAGGAGTGGAAGGGGCTGGACAGCTCTATACTTCATAACCAACCAGGAATGAGAGGTTTGGGCAAGTTTGCTTGATGAAGGAAGAAAAATTTTAGCTTTGCCCATTCGATTCATTCAACAATTACTGGGCACCAACTACGTGCCAGACAGTAAAAGCCTGGATAGTTTCTCCCCATTTTTCAAAGTCGCTAAACGCGACCAGAGGACAAAGAGTAGGCCCAGAACTTTGGAGTCTTGGCTCCGCCCACTCTGCGTTTGACTTTGCCTGCTCCTCCCATCACAACTTCACTCAGAGGCGGCCACTGGCCCAAGACAAAAAAAGAGCCAGTCTCTGCTGCACCATCGCATTCTCCAGTTTCAGTTCTCAAGTCTTGCAGCCGAGAAGGCGAAGTCTGATGTTACATCACCGGTCTGTTCCGCCCTCAGTTTCGAGATCCATCCGGAACGCTTTCAGATAGGATCCTCAGTGAGACCGCACTCGATTGAATCGGTCTGTCTCTACAGCCCAAGGAGGCGGGTTCGCCGAGGCCAATCCAAGGCAAAGCGAGAAGACCTTACTGCGCACGCGTAATAGGCAGCCGATGGAGCTCCCGATGGAGCCGTCCGGAGGGGAGCAAGAGCCCGGAGCCGTCAGGTACCGAGCACCGGAGGGGCCGAGAAAGGGAAGAAGGACCTGGGGGAGGGGAACTGAACGGGGCCGGGTCTGGGGGCTGTTCTTAGGAGCCGGGGCGCAGAAGCATAACGGAGGCGAACTCTCAGGTGACAGCGGCCCGGGGACGCCACCGCAAACGCCCCTTTACCCGCAGGCTCCTGGACCTGCCTTGGGAAGACGTGCTGCTCCCACACGTTCTGAGCCGAGTGCCGCTACGCCAGCTGCTCCGGCTGCAGCGCGTAAGCCGGGCCTTCCGGGCGCTTGTGCAGCTGCACCTGGCGGGGCTGCGCTGCTTCGACGCTGCTCAGGTGAGCTAGGGACCAAAGCCCCGCCCCGTCTGGGTACCGCCCCCGCCCCGCCTCCAGCCCAGCCCCCACCCCTCGTTTACCCCTCCCGACCCTCCCGCGCCACCGAGAAAGCCAGGGAAGCGAACTACCCCGCGGGAAGTACTCTCAAAGGGCGAGGGCCGGGTGTCAATTCAGAAGACGCTTGGGGTCTCTCCTGGGAGGGCAGGTGACAAACCCCGAGGGCAGGTTGCTGACAGAAAAGAATTCTTCAGGGGCTGAGAGGCAGCTGAGAATCGAGGTGCCCCCCTGCCCGCAGGTGGGTCCGCAGATCCCGCGGGCCGCATTGGCCTGGCTACTGCGGGACGCTGAGGGGCTGCAGGAGCTGGCGCTGGCGCCGTGTCACGAATGGCTGTCGGACGAAGATCTAGTGCCGGTGCTGACGCGGAATCCGCAACTGCGGAGCGTGGCGCTGGCCGGCTGCGGGCAACTGAGCCGCCGCGCGCTGGGGGCGCTGGCGGAGGGCTGCCCCCGCCTGCAGCGCCTTTCGCTGGCGCACTGTGACTGGGTAGATGGCCTGGCGTTGCGCGGCCTCGCCGACCGCTGTCCGGCCCTTGAGGAGCTGGACCTCACCGCCTGCCGTCAGCTCAAGGATGAGGCCATCGTATACCTGGCGCAGAGGCGCGGCGCGGGCCTCCGCAGCCTCTCGCTGGCAGTCAACGCCAATGTGGGGGACGCCGCTGTCCAGGAGCTGGCTCGGAACTGCCCGGAACTCGAACACCTCGACCTAACTGGCTGCCTCCGCGTCGGAAGCGACGGCGTCAGGTGCCTGGGCATGGGATCGGTGGGTTGGGAAGAGGAGTCACTCACTTTGCCTCTGGGTTAGGGGCGGGTTGTAGTTGTCGCAAGGCAGAAATGTGGTGTCTGGATTTTTCTGCTATTCGGCACCCCCATTCAGACCAGGTAAGGCCTCTAGGATTGCCTAGACCATAGAGCCCATAGTTTTAAAAAACAAACAAACAAACAAACAAAAAACCCCCACTTTTTGAACTAGTATTTACACATTGGCAGACTTCACATACAGTCAGGTCTCTGGCTTCAAGAAGCGAAAATCCTTGAAATCCTGGGCGGAGCTGAGGAGCAGTTTTCCCCTTTAAGAGGAGGAAGTCTCGGGTTCCCTGGAGACATTG
The DNA here is from genome assembly GCA_004023965.1 of Spilogale gracilis. NCBI lineage: Eukaryota > Metazoa > Chordata > Mammalia > Carnivora > Mephitidae > Spilogale > Spilogale gracilis. Next base: position 23,115 of record PITA01008800.1, read on the forward strand.
AATGTCTGACCCCATCCAGGCCCTTCTCTCGTTTATGGAGGGGAAAAAGTACCTGTGAGTTTTAGGGAGACGGGGTTTGCTGGCTCCCCAGCCATGGGCGTCGCGGCTTCTGGCCCCTAGCCTCACCCGGCTCCTCCCCCAGGACATTGGCCGAGTACTGCCCGGCGCTGCGCTCGCTGCGGGTGCGGCACTGCCACCATGTGGCCGAGCCCAGCCTGAGCCGCTTGCGGAAGCGTGGCGTGGACATCGACGTGGAGCCGCCGCTGCATCAGGCCCTGGTGCTGCTGCAGGACATGGCAGGCTTTGCACCCTTTGTCAACCTGCAGGTCTGACCTGCCTGCCGATGGGGCACAGCTGGACTGTGTGGCAGGGCCTGACTATGCCCTGTAGGGAAACTGGACTGTGGGGGCCTCTGGTTAGAGGCTGATGCCCTGCCCCACTCTGGAGCTTCAAATAAAGAGCTTTTTACCCCCTCTTGCCTGGTGCTGCTGCCCTGTTGGAGATAAGGGATATGAAGTTGGGAGAGAGGTCAGAAAGACACAGTACCCCAGCATCCCAATGCTGAGCAGAAATGACCAGAATGCACTCACACCTTCCTGGGGCTACCTTTACTGTGCCCGTGGGCAGCTCCAAGAGGAGGTCAACACTGTGGGGCAAGGAAGTAGACAGCAGGGTGGATAAAGGGGACAGGAGTTAGGGCGGGCCCTGTGTGGGGGTGCAGGGCTCCTGCATCCCTCTGGGACCTGAGCCTAGAAGGCTCCTGCAGAGTCTGGTGACCGCCTTAGTGGAAGCGGTACTTTCTGGCTGGCTTGAGGTTGATGTATGTGGCCTTCATCTCCTCGGCCTCAGGGTTCCGCACATCTTTGAATCGCTCCCCTTTGGTACTTACTACCTGGTTGTCGATGTATCGGATCAGCTTCTTGGGGGCCTGTCAGGCAATTGGGCAGTGAGCAGCAGAAGCCAGGAGACAGTCCCACCCACTCCACACCTCTAGCAGCCATCACCCTCTCACCTCCCTGGGAGCCATGGGCCGGTGAATCTTCTGATCCTCTGCACTATCCACCATCATGTACCTGCCAAAAACTGGCTGGGTGAAGCTCCTGCCACCCTGGGAAGATCCTCTAAGGGTCTAGCCCAGCCCAGCCCAGACTCACTTCTGCAGGATGAAGGACTTCAGTTCATCTTTTTGGGGCCCTCTTAGGCGCCTAGGCAGGTCCTGCAGGGAAGGGAAGCCTTGTTTAAACCCTAGGCACCAGCAGAAGCAGATAGGAATGGGCTAGGGGCAGGGGCTTAACACTATGGTGCAGTGGGGTTGAGGCTATTTGGGTGGAGGGAGATGTCTAGCAGAGGATACCTGGTTGGGGCCACCCCAGGCTGGAGGCCCTTCCTCCTTCCCCTCTACAAGCATTTGCACAGCTTCTTCCAAGTCTCCCCGAGCTTTAGCCAGCACCCACTGGGCCTGCTCCACTGAACAGGTAGGAAACACCTCCAGGAGAACATCCACCCCTGGCAGCAGCTCCTCCTCAGCACTGGCTGCCTGTGGGCAGAGATGTTGACAAGAAGCAGTACTTCCTTCTTTCCTGGCCCCTAATTCTCTCACCAGTACCCTTCTCTAGCAGTACCTCATCCTGGGAGTCTCCAGCAGCAGTAGGAGAAGCCCTAGTCTCTTCTTTGAGCTTTTCAGGCCGCTGCAGGGGCTCTGGGGAGATGGGCACCTGACCTTGGACCTCAGAGCTCTGTGGTTGCAGGTTCTCTTAAGGAAGCAGAGACAGTATCAGGTTTGTCAGGGCTTTGGGGATGGGGGTTATGAGTCATGCCAGTGCCCAGTTTCAAAACTCACCTTTGTTCCTGGCACCACTTAACTGCCCTGAGAGCTTCTGCATCATGTCCCCTATTGTGCCCCTGAGAAGACAAGGAGGCTGGTAAGAGGACAACTCTGCCCACCCTCTACCATCTGCCAGCCCTCCGCCTCCTCTTTGCCCCAGCCAGATCCCACCTTGGAATATGGGCAAAGCCAGGCACATAGGCCTCCATCATCTCAGTGAAGGCCTCCATATCGAAGTTCTCCTCTGATGGCCCTGAGGGGCCCAGATCCTCCAGGACCCCAAGCACATAGGAGAAGATGACCTCATCCAAGCCGCTGCAGGAAGGGGACAGGACAAGCCCTGGGTAGGACACTAGATACTTCCAGCAACTCCCCTCCCCACTCTACCCCAGCCTGAGACTCGAGCTTCACTGGGTCCATGAACCAGACTTCAAGCCTCGAAGCCAGAAAGTATCCCACCCTCTCATAGAGCTTCAGTTTCCCATCTGTCCAGTAAGGTGACAGGGTCTGGTTAAGATGTAAGGCTATGCCAGCAGTTCATAATCAGCCCTCCCCCACCTCAGGATTAGAGCAGAGGGCTTCCCAACCCAGTCTTTCCATGGGCCAGGGCCCAGAGTGCTGCTCAGAAGCTCCAACCCTAACCCTAGCATGATCCTTCTAGGAGAGCTGCTTCTACCTGAGGTCAGCCTCTGGGAGATGTGTCCGGACAAAGGCAAGGAGGGCTGCACTGACAATCCTCTCCAGCTCCATGCTATGCTCTCTCCTCTTCTGAAGGGACAAAAGACATAGGTTTGTTAGGTCCTCTTCTGCCTGTCCCTACCCACTAGGCCCGGGCGCAGCCAGCTCCTCCCTCCTGCCTTGCTGTGGAAACCATTTGTTGATGTTGTCCACAGCTTCCAGCTCTGCATCCCTCCCCTGCTCCAAGCAGAGCTACAGCCCCCTCCCTCCCCATCTCTCCACCTCCTTCAGCCTGAGACAGGGCTCAGCCCTGTCTCAGGAGAAGGCCTCCACAGTGGTTTCTCTCACCCTTCCCCTGACCTCTCCCCCATCTCACTACCCCATTTCCCAGCAGCAGGCCCAGACCCTCTGGCAAGAAGCCAAGGTCTTGGGGTCACATGCCTTTTGGCTGAGGAATCCCATCATAGAGAGGGCCACTTGGCCCTAAAGTCTAACCACAAGGGGCCCATTGTCTAGCCCCCCCAAGAAGCAGTCCTCAGGACCAAGCACAGCCTTCCTCCAGCCAGAATGGGCCACCCACCCTCTGCACAAAGGGGCTTTTCTGGCTGTGGGGCTCTGATGGAAGGGGAAGTCTTTCAGAAATTCTCTCTTCCTGCCCAACCCAGCAGCTTGGGGTTATCTACAAAGGACTTTCCATCCTCCTTCCCAAAGTCTATGGAGTCCTAAAAGATCTGGCCTTTGCTGCCTCTCCAACCTCATCAGTCGATCCACTTCTGCCTCAGCAGCCTCCTTGCTGGTCCTCAAACTTTCCCAGCTTCTTCCTACCTATCTCCCCCATATATCCACATGGTTTATCCCTTACCTCCTCTTGAGCTCTCTTCAAATGCGGCCTTCTGAAAGAGACCTTCCCTGGCTACCCTACCAAAAATAGAAAGTATTCCTCCTACTCCCTGCTTTATTTTCTATACAGCATCTACTACACCTTAATGTTATTTTATGTTTATTTGCCTACTGTCTGACTTCCCTCATAGACTAAGCTTCAAGGTGCAGGGGCCTTTGTCTTATTCACTGACATAACCCTAGCACCTAGAAAATTGCTTGTACTTAGTAGATGCTCAGTATAAACTCATTAACTTATTTCATTCCCATCGACATGCTTTTGACTCCCAACAGTCCATATGTGGGAGTCAGGAACACATAGATGGTAATGAATGGCTCCACAGGCCCAAATGTCAGCTCTTCTTCCCACTCAGAAGACTCAGAGGTATCTCAAATTCCACCTACCGCACACTCAAAATATTTTCACGATCAGTGTGCATTTCATTGGCTGACCCAACCATTCACTCACTCAGCTCCCAAACCTGAAACTTGGGAACTACCCTTGATTTCACCCTCTCTCAACCCCATCTGCTGCACTCAGCCAATCCAATTATGTCATTTCCATTCCCTTATTAGTCTCCTTCATATCCATTTTCCCCAGCTCATCTGGATTCTGCTCCAACATCTCTACCAGAATTGCTTAGGCCAAGGTCATGAATTACTTTTTCAGGTTTTGGTCTAATCAGGTTGAACCATATAAGCTTGCCAGTACTGCCTGTTTTGGACAGAAAGGGAGGGAGGGAGGGAAAGAAGGAGGAAGAGAAACAAGGAAAAGAAAGAAAAGGCTGTTTCTTCTGGTTTCATCTAATATTTGCCCTTTCAAGCAGCATCAACGTTGGTTTCTTTTTTTTTTTTTTTAAGATTTTTTATTTATTTGACAGAGAGAGAGATCACAAGTAGGCAGAGAGGCAGGCAGAGAGAGAGGAGGAAGCAGGCTCCCTGCTGAGTAGAGAGCCGGATGTGGGCCTTGATCCCAGGACCCTGAGATCATGACCTGAGCCGAAGGCAGAGGCTTTAACCCACTGAGCCACCCAGGCGCCCTCAAGGTTGGTTTCTGATACATCATACTCTCCTTCTTCTCCAGCCATTCCTTCCCAGGCTCCCTTCTCTATTCCCCTCTTCCGCTGGCAGCAAAGCTCAGGCTCATAGCTGCTCCTCCTCTGCACTCCCCACCCCCAGAAGCCCTTGTCCGTGCCCACATCTTTATGAACCAACTCTATGTCACCAATCCCCAAATGCCAGTCCTCTAGCCAAGTCCCCTCCGCAGAGCTACACATTTGCACGTCTCCCTGACACCTCCATGCAGGTGATTTAACATGTCCTAAACTGACATTTCCCCCAAGTCCTCTGCTCCTCCAAGGCTGTCATCAGTAAATGCAAGTTCATGCACCCAGCTGCTCTTGCGGCAAGTCTGGGAATTATTCTGACACCATCCTACCCACATCCAGGCACCAAGCTCTGACCATTACCTCTCACAAATCTCAGCACCTGTGCTTCTCTCCGTCTCCCCTCCCATTCCACTCCACCTCTTGCCTTCACTGTCAGAGACTCCTAACCCTTCCTCCTACTACCATCTTTCCCCAAAATCTATTCTTTTTTTTTTTTTTTAAGATTTTATTTATTTATTTGACAGAGAGAAACACAGTCAGAGAGGGAACACAAGCAGGGGGGGTGAGAGAGGGAGAAGCAGGCTTCCCGCTGAGCAGGGAGCCCGATGTGGGGCTTGATCCTGGGTCTCCGGGATCATGACCTGAGCTGAAGGCAGTCGCTTAACCAACTGAGCCACCCAGGCACCCCCCCAAATCTATTCTTAACAAAGATCACAGTTGTGTGATCTGTAAAAAAATCCTGTTTTTCCTGCTACAAATCTGTCCATGATGTTCCCCTTCCTTTCTGATCAGCCCAGATTCTTTTTGTGGCCTCCAGTTGAGGGTCTTACCCCTGCATACATCTCTCCAGCCTCACCCATGCACCACACTCTCCCTGGATCACTCGCCTCCACCCTGGCTTTCTTCCAGTTTTCCAACGTTCAAGCTCTTTCGTGGCAAGAGACTTTGCACAAACTGTTTCCTCTGCTTGGACAGCCTTCCACCTCCACCCCTTCACTTGTCTAAGACCTTCTCACCCACTGGGTCTCAGGTTAAAATTTTCTTCCTCAAGGGATGCTGCCCCTGACCCTTGAGAACTGCTTTGGTCCCCTTCATCTTACACCCTCATTGCAGGCTGCACCTTCCCTTATTTCACGTATCTTCCATAGCTATAATTAAAAATAATTATTTGGGCAATGGTTAAGGTTTCTTCCAATTGTTTCATGAGGGCAGGGAGTATACTCCTGGCTTATTCATCAGTGTATACTCGGTATCCTGTGGAGTTGGACACTCAATAAAGTTACTCCCCGTGCACGCCTGGGTGGCTCAGTGGGTTAAAGACTCTGCCTTCAGCTCAGGTCATGATCTCAGGGTCCTGGGATCAAGGCCCAGCATTGGGCTCTCTGCTCAGCAGGGAGCCTGCTTCCTCCTCTTTCTGCCTGCCTCTCTGCCTACTTGTGATCTCTCTGTCAAATAAATAAATAAATAAAAATCTTTTAAAAAATAAATAAAGTTACTCCCCGCTTTACAAATGAAGGAACTGAAGCTCGGTGAGTTTAATGATTTGCCCAACATCACTTGGCTCAACTGTGGTAGTTAAGATTTAAATCCAGGTGACCTAGCTGTATATTCCAGGGGATGGGGGAATCTCAAGACTTCCAAGCAGGTTAAGAGAGACCTACGATCTATGCTCACAGTTTCACCGTCCTCTGAGTAGCAACACAGTGTTGCTGTGACAGCACAGGGGTTACTTTGGACAATAAGACTGAGAAGCCCTAGCCTACCAAGGGGAATGCCTGCCTCTTGCTCCAGACCCTAGCATGGGCCCTGAAGAGGAGCAGAACTGTTCACACCACACATGCCAGATATCATTATGCAGTTCCCCCAAAAGGTCAGCCGCCTACGAGACCTCCTTGGTTGCTGTCAGTTGCCCGGCCACCTCTGCTGGGACAAAGGCTGCTGTGAGAAAGTCTAGTGTCTAGGAAAGAAGTGCTCAGGGGTGTGTCTGATGCCCTTGTGTTTCTAATTAAGGTTTGAGGGTGGGGAGTTATTACTGGGAAACTCCTCACTGTGACCCAAAGAATGTCTTCCTCCCCTAAGCTTTTGCTCTAGCTTGTGTCCTAAGGCAACACCCACTCTTCTCCTATTCTGGGGCTGACCAAACTTTACCCAGCCTTTAAAGCTTGCCACTTCTTTTTCCACCCTTCTCCACGCACTAGCCTTCCGCAGCCTTGCTTTCCTGCCTGGAGGGTGCTTCTAATATCTCTTCTCCACAGTCCCCGAGTTGGAGAAGCTGTAGCCTAAGCAGCCAGCCTTCTCCAGGGTAAGAGCATGAATTTCATGAGACTTCAAATTCTGGATGTAGTTCACACAATTCTATTACTTCCTGGGGGCTCCAAATCAGGGCTCCCTTGTTAGTAAAGTCCATGAAATGGGATCGTCATCCTGTCATAAATCCTGTTTAAATACCTCTGATGATGGTTATAATAGTTCTATGCACTTTATGCATATTAACTTACCTAATCTCACAATAACCCTAAAATATAGATACTAATATTATTATACTATCCCATTTTGCCCAAAAGGAAATGGAGACACTGATGGGTTAAGTAACTTGCCCAAGGTCACACAGTAAATTATTGGCACATTTACATCCGAGCACTCTGGCTCCAGAACCCTGTTAACTACTATGGTACACTACCTCTCATGAAGTAAATGATGTGGCCCCGGCCCAAGTTCTGATCCTCCTGTCCTGCCTAGTTTGCCCTCCTGCCTACCGCAGAATCTTTGCTTACACTATTCTCCCCACTCAGAACATCTTTGCCTTTGCCTCTCATTCTTCAGGACTCACTTTCTCCCTGTAGCCAACCCTGACTGCCCCAATCTCACTGCCCCCAGGGGGCCTGAGAGCATCCCTAGGACCAGGCACAGGCCTGGACTCTCCAGATGCTGAGTACAGATCCCCTGGACAAATTTAAGTGAGACTGGGGGAAGGAGCACCATGCTGTTCCCTTGGGGTGGGGAGGTGCTTAAGGTGGAGAGAAAGCAGAAAGCCATGTGCGAAGAGTCCTGGGAAGCAGTGTGGGGACTCAGAGGATCTAGCACCAAGGTCTTCACTGGTTTCTCAGCCACTATGAAGCCCAGCTCCTGGGGTCCTATTCTCATAACGCCGGTTCCAGAGGACATCGTTGTCCCCTGACCCCCACGTCAAGTCTTAGAGGCGCCAAGGACACTGAGGGCTACAAGGGATTCGGCACCCAAAGTCAGATCGGGGCAAAAACAGGGATAGTGGGGTGCACAGAAAGTGAGACCGCGATGATGGTCCATCCCTGAAACAGAAGCTCCCTAAACAAGCTAGCGGGGTACCCATAAGGGTTCGGAATAGTGGGGCCGAGGGCACCGGGCGGTTTTAGCCCTGGGGACACAAGACTAGGGAGGCCTGAGTAAGCTGGGATGTGCCTTGATACAGGCCACCGCAAGAATCAGAGATGGGAGGGCCGATGGGCCCCAGGGAGAACCGTGGGGGAAGACACAGGGCGGATACCCTGGGTCAGCGTTCTCCGCGACTCTCCTAGCCCTGGGCCGGGGGCCGGAGGGGAAATCACCTGCTCCGTCGGGCGCCGCCGGCGACTTGTCCCGCGCGGTGCGGCTCTCATCCCCCAGCCCCACCAACGAGATCAAAGGCGAGGCCCAGAGCGGTTCCCTTTCAGAAGCGCCTCGGTAGCCATTTTTGAGAAGGGCAAGTGCCCACGAGTGGGCGGGGCTTCGGCGCCCATCTTCATTTGTCTCAGGATTTTGGACACGCTCCCGCGGCGGCCATTTTTGTCGCGGGTTGGGAGGAATTAGGCGTGGAAGTCCCGCCAATGGGTGGAGTCTCAACGGCTGATGGCATCCCCGCCTAGTTCCTTGTGAGCTGCGAAAGACCGAGAACCCTTCGACTCCACCCAGAGTCTTCCTGTCCACCTTCCCTGCCCCAAAATCTCCGCCCTCAAATCCTATAGCTTCCTCCCCTCTCCTTGTCTCTACCCTACCATCTTTCCACAGATTTTCCCAAATCCCTGTGCCTTTCCCCCTTTATTTCCAGTGTAGGTTCAAGGTCTGTCACCCAGTCACTCTTAGGTGATGGCTTCCTTTCCCACCATATCTGTTCCCTTTGCCTTTCCGTAACAGCGGTGTCTCCCCCAAGATTAGGGTGGGTTACAGGGTCTGGGTTTTGGGACCGTGGAGCCTGGTATGGATGGGGCAGCAGGGAGTGGGTGTTCCAGGGCTGTCTGAGCCTAGATCCAGGACAGTCTAGAGGCCATGCCAACTCCCAGGGCCTTCATGCCCATGTTGGCAGGACTTCCCATTTAGGACAGGGCAACTGAACTCCAGGACCCAGCAAGGCCTCAGTTTCTTCTTTCTGTTCCTGCTGTCTCAGCTTCCTGGTGCTACCCTTTGGGAAAACCCACAGCCATCCCTTCCCAGGAATCCCAGAATGGGTCATGAAGGAAAGAGTTCCCTTTAAGGGTGAGCTATCCCATCCCCAATCAGCAGGGATGAGCCCCTTCAGGGCTAGTTCCCTCATAAGGTACTGGGTACTCAGAGACTGTCACTGACCTCAGGAGTTCATGGTCCAAGGTAAAAAGTCCCATCCTTTCCTCTCACTTAAGGACTGAGGCAGCGCCAAAACATGGAGAAAAGGGGGATCACTGCTCCCTCTTCCAGCTCTGTCCCTTGCTGCAGGCTCCCAGCTGCCCCCACCAGGATCTTCTGGGCTCAAAGAGTGAGATGTTCACTACTGGGGAGTCAGGGCAGTAAAGGGGTGGGAGGATTGAGGGAGCACATTGGGCATTGCATCTCCCATAAAAACACTGCTGCTGCCAGGCTGGAGCTGCTAGAGTTAATGAGAGGTGGGGTGACAGCTACTTTGAACTCTGGCTAGGCTGGCCCTTGGGAAGGGGGGTGATGGGTAGCTCCATCAGCCCCAGGCCTCTGCCAGACCTTTAAAGACTTGGCCATCCCTCCCTTCCCCCAAGCCCCATCCCCGCCTTCATTGCACAATGCTGATGACTCTTCTCTCCCTACCACCCCCATTATAGGAACTTTCAGGGTGTTTTTTTGTTTGTTTGTTTTTGTGTTTTTTTTTTTTTTTCAGGTTTTCTCAGTAGAGCTGTTCCTAGTTCTGGCCTGAGATCCCTGCAGGTCATCCCTGACCCTTTATACCCTCCCTTCTGGCCTATTTCTTGGCTGGGAGTTGGATGTAGCTAGACATCATCATAAAGAAATTCCTGATCTCTGGGAGGATGATAGGAAAGACCTCTTAAGAGGGAGCCCCTTGATTCCTAGCTCAAATCCTGAAGGGTCCCAACTCTGTGCAGCAGGGCATTGGTTCTGGGGTCAGAGGATAGAGGGTGGGCTGAGGAAAGGGACTGCCACAGACACAAGGACACACAAACTGTAAGATAGGAGCCCCGGGTAACACTTGTCCTGCTTGGCATTCCATACCTGACCTGATGTTAAGCCCCTGATTCTTTGTCCCCTCATGTCTCAGCTTCTCCATCCCCAAGATGGGATCAGATTCCACCTGCCCTTTGGGTGCTGCTGGAAGCCACATAGTGTCAAAGAAGCTGACGTGATGACTCCTTTCTTCCCATTCCCTCAGATGAGTTTTGCCTCCTAGGTCTCCTCAGCTGAAGGGAAAAGCTACAAGCCTACACCAGAATTTCCCCTAGCACATAAATTTCTCATTATCCAACCTCAGAATGAGGAATTGGGTTTGAATTAGGCATAAAGGGCAGACTGCCCAGACATTAAGAGCGGAGATAAAGCCCATCTCATTGGTCTCAAGGAGTGGGAGGGACTCAGTCAGAGGCTGAGGTGAGGAAGGGTACACTTAAAGGACAGGGAGAAAGGAGGGGGTCCCCTGTCTTGCTTGAGGTCAGAAAGGGCTCTCTGGGCAAGGTGCCCAGCCCTCCCACACCTTCCTCCTTTCTCAGAAGAGCCAGGATGGGGCGGGGGTGGGAATTGGCTGGGGCAGGGAGGGGGCCTATTTAAGAAGCACTCTCTAAGAGCATCCCTGCAGATCCAGCCCCAGGAACAAGAGAGGAGGCTTCCCCGGTAAGTGTGGGCCCTTGGTCAAAACTCAAGCAGGGTGGGGATGGGGTGGCTCCTGAGCTTGCAGGCTTGCCTTTCCCTCTGCAGGGATATGCAGCTGCTCTGCCTGGAGAGAGGGAATAGCCCCCATCCCTCCCTTTAACTCTCCAGAAGGTAAAGCGTGTTTCAGGGAAAGGTTTTTCTTCCACTCCCTACCTATCCCAGGTATCTCAGATCTTCATTTTTGGTGGGGAGATTTTTTTAGGGAGCTGGAACTTTGGGACTCCTATTTTAGGGATCCATATTTTAGGGTTCCCCTCTGATCTCTGGAGAGATGCCCTTCTCCATCACATATTCTGGCTCTTCCCCCAGCCCCGACTCCTCCTGGAGTACCTCTCCACATCTGGCCCCATCAGGAGCACATCTGGGCAAGAAATGATTCCACAGTACTCACAGAATCCCTGCTGTGGCCCGGAGCCCCCTCCTCTCATATCCTGCATCCATCCTGTTGGAATTCAGAGAACCCTTGCCCCTTTCCCTGGGTATGAGCCCTGTTTTTCAGCTCTAAGCTCAGACCCTCTATGGGATAGGAGGAATCTAGAGATCCCATGTTCCTTATCTGACCCACAGTGGGAATGGGATGAATTCACAGAAGAGAGCACAGGAGGGCAGGATCAAGGCTGGGAGAATGTTAGCCACCTGGCTCTGAGAACTGAATTCCACAGGCTGTGAGCTTGAGCAAGTGGCCTGGGGACTCAGTTCTGGCGCCCGGCTGTGCTATCCTGTTAACAGAGAGGTCGTGGGGAAGCTGACTCAGGCTCACAGCATCCCAGCCAGGCACTCCTCTAGGCACTGTCCACATCTTTTAATAACTTCAATTTGGACAATGCTTCTGCTCAAAGACCTCAATAGCTTCTCCAAACTCCTACTTTGTTATTAAAGTCTTTCACAGTATGGCCTTCACTTCACTTTCAAACCTGAGATTCTTTTCTCCCTGGTCATAACCTGCCCTCTAATGAACCCCATTGCTCTCTGCTCCTGCTGCCATGCCAAACCACCTCAGTTCTTTCTGGGACATTTCCTTCCCATCACCATCCGTTGCGATTCTATACATCCTTCAAAGTCTTTCTCAGATGCCTCTTCCAAGAAGCCTCCCTCAACTTCCCAGCGGTGTAGATGATCTCCTACAAATTCTCCATACTCTTCTCTAGAAGGGGTCATTCATGAGCCCCATAGTGTCTAATCCAGTGTTTGGCACATAATAGCCATTCAGTAAATGTTCCTTGCATTTTGCTGAGTATGTCTAATGTATGAAGAGGCATGTTGGCCTAGAAGTTAAGGTAGAGTCAGATTTCCCAGGTGTGTTTCCATGTGTGACCTTGGGTAAACTGTTTACCCTTATAGGTCTCAGTTTCCTCATCTGTAGGTGCAAAAAATAATTATACAGACATTGAAGTTTTGTGAGGCTTAAGTTAAATGAGTTGTTAATTTCTTCCATTCAGGGCTTTAGCACAGTACGTGCACAAATTTCTCAGTTAAATGTGTGAGTTTATTATGATTCTTATTATATTCCCTTAAGTAGAATGTGGAGAGTAGGATAAGGCTTAAAAGTAGAATTGTGGGGGTAGGCTAAGGCTTAAAATTAGTCAGCCAGGGTTTATTGAGTGAAGGGCTCCAGACCAGATGCCAGGGGTAGATAAGGCTGGGGTCAAGACCAGGAGAAAGCCATCAGGACCAGAGTTTGGTGGCCCAAGCCTGCTGAATTCTAGGAGTTGGAGATTCCCACCAACTGTATAACCTTGGGTGAGTCACTCCTCCTTCTCTCTGGCCTTGGATTCCCAGCATAATGTAAATGGAGGGAATGGACCAAGTGAACAGAAAAGTCCCTGGCAGCCGAGATGTTTTATGAGTTCTAAGCATCTAAGGGTTAAGTTCAAATAAAAGATCAAAGAAGGAGGCACCTAGGCACCCTGCAGACCTGCCTTATGTCCACAGGGCCCAGAGCAAGCACTGGGCTTTGGAAAGATGCACATGGCAGCATGCAGGACTGAGGTGAATGGCCGTACTTCCTTCAGAAAGCCTGTACTCAGGGGCCCTCTTCCCTCACTGGGACTGGGGGCAAACTGGTGCACAAGCCATGGGCATTTCTAGGACATAAGTAGAAGACTTGGGGAGAAATGTCCATGAGCAATGCAGATTCTCAGTGATGAAGGAAGTTAAGAGACTTCAAGGTCTGAACCCAAGAGGATAGAGAAGAAAGGAGATACAGAGCACACCTTATGTGATGTGTGACTCAGGATTTAGTTGAAACCTGCCTTGTTTCAAAAAAAGGATGAGACTTACTGGCATGCAGTCAATTCTCCAAGATTAAAATGTAACACATAGACATAGCTATGTAGTACATTTACTTTTTGAACCCAGAGATTCAATTTGCTTATTACTATTTTTTTTTAATTTTATTTATTTATTTATTTAGGAGAGAGAGAGGGAGCATGTGCGGCCGGGAGGGGAAATAGGAGAGAGAATCTCAAGCAGAGTTGATGTGGGGCTTGATCCCAGGACCCCAAGATTATGATCTGAGTTGAAGGCAGATGCTTATCCAACTGAGCCACCCAGGGGTCCCTATTTATTACTGTTTTTTATTTTTAGTTATAAATGACTTTAAATTTACAAAAAGTCTGCCAAATAGTACAAAGAACCCTTGCTTACCCTTCTTCCAGATTCACCAACTGTTAATCTTTTGCCATGTTGCTTTTTCTAATCTACATCCTTATTCAAATCTTGCAACTTGTCTCCTTAATGTTCTTCATAACAATTTTCATTCAGGATCCAAAACAGGATCATGCATTGCATTTAGTTTTCATGTCTCTTAGTCTCCTTTGACCTGAAACACCTTCTCAGCCTTCCTTTGTCTTTTATGACATCAGCGTTTTTGAACAATTAAGACTATTGTGGTTGTCTATTTACATTTATCTGGTGTTTCCTCGTGATGCATTACTGTTGAATTGATGTTTTGTTTTCTCAGTTTAATATATCAGAAAGCACATGATGTCCACTTGCCTTTGTTTTTTTTTGTTTTTGTTTTTAAAGATTTTATTTATTTATTTGACAGAGAGAAACACAGCTAGAGAGGGAACACAAGAAGGGGGAGTGAAAGAGGGAGAAGCAGGTTTCCCGCTGAGCAGGGAGCCAGATGTGGGACTCAATCCCAAGACTCTGGAATCATGACCTGAGCCGAAGGCAGACAAGCCACCCAGATGCCCCTCGACTTGTCTTTGTTAAAGAAATTTTCAGGGGTGCCTGGGTGGTTCAGTTGGTTGGGCGACTGCCTTCGGCTCAGGTCATGACCCGGGATCAAGCCCCGTATCAGGCTCCCTGCTCGGCAGGAGGCCTGCTTCTCCCTCTCTCACTTCCCTGCTTGTGTTCCCTCTCTCGCTATGTTTCTGTCAAATAAATAAAATATTAAAAAAAAAAAAAGTTAAAAAAAATTTTTTTTCAGGGGGCGCCTGGGTGGCTCAGTTGGTTGGGCGACTGTCTTCGGCTCAGGTCATGATCCTGGAGACCTGGGATCAAGTCCCACATCGGGCTCCCTGCTCGGCAGGAAGCCTCCTTCTCCCTCTCTCACTCCCTCTGCTTGTGTTCCCTCTCTGGCTGTGTTTCTCTCTGTCAAATAAATAAAATCTTTACAAAAAAAAAAAAAAAAAGAAAGAAAAGAAATTTTCAGGATGCTCATTAAGACAGTGAAAAAGACTTTATTCAAGAGGGACCACTGCAGTGCACTTCAAGGGTCATCAGTTTTCCCTGTGATTCTAGGGAATCTAGGATACTACTTTTTTCCTTGTAAGTAGTAAATATCTTCTTGGGGTCACCTGGGTGGCTTAATTGGTTAAGCGTCTGCCTTCACCTCAGGTCATGATCTTGGGATCCTGGGATCTAGCCAGTGTCAGGCTCCCTGCTCAGCAGGGAGTCTGCATCTCTCTCTGCTCCTCTCGCTGGTGCTGGTGCGTGCTGGTGTGTACGAGCTCTCTCAAGTAAATAAATAAAAAGTCTTTTAAAAAATTAAAAAAAGAAATCTTGGAACATACTTCAAAACTATAGAAACAGCCTGTTTTTCATCAAACTTTTACTCATTAGTTTTAGTATCCATGAATGATTCTCACCGGAATCAATTATTACTGATTGGAGATGGATTTTCTGACCTCATTGTTCCTCCTGCTGCAAAAGCTTTCCTTTCATATTTGTTTAGTTAACGTTAGTATGTACTTAATAGATAGTATTTTATTCAGTTGGTAATAATCTGTGACTGTATTGTTTTGATGCTTAAATTGTCCCTGATTTGGCCAGTGGAAGTCCTTTCAAGCTGGCTCCTTTGTTTGACATTTTTGAGCGATCCTTTATTTTTTGGCACAAGTTCTTCCAGGCTCATCTTGTACTTCCCTGCTACAGCCTTGGAACCAACCATTTTCCCAGTGGGTCTGGTTCCTTTTAGCTGAGAATGAAATTTAGAAGCAAAGACCGGGCTGCTGGCTATGCTTGTGGCTACCACGGTGTCAGTGCTCAGTGACTGCATTTCTGAGACTACTGATTCAACAGTTTAATACTTGTACGTGTGAACAAAGATGCATGTTCAAGGACTTTCTTTTTCTCATCAGCCACACTACTTCCAAATAAAACCAGGCCACCATCTGATTTTGCCTATATTACTTTAAAAGCCTCCCAACTGGTCTCCCTATTTATGGTCCCTTTACAGTCTTTTTTCTGCACAGCATCCAGAATAATTAAAAAAGGGACACAGTGGCTCAGTCAGTTAAGTGTCTGCCTTTGGCTCAGGTCATGATCTCCAGGTCCTGGGATTGAGCCCCATAATCCCTACTCAGCCGGGAACCTGTGTCTCCCTCACCCTCTGCCTGCCCTCCCAACTTGTGCTCTTTCTCTCTCAAATAAAATCTTTTTAAAAAAGAATAATTTAAAAAAATCCAATCACAGTCTCTCCTGCTTATAATACTCCACCCACTAGGAATAAAATCCAGGATGCCTGGGTGGCTTAGCTGGTTAAGCCACTGCCTTCAGCTCAGGTCATGATCCTGGAGTCCCTGGATCAAGTCCTGCATCGGTCTCCCAGCTTCATGGGGAGTCTGCTTCTCCCTCTGAGCTTCTCCCCTCTCATGCTTTTTCTCACTCTCTCTCTCTCAATAAATAAATAAAAATAAAAATAAAATAAAATCCAAAATTCTCAACATGGCTTCAAGGCACCGCAGGATCCTGGCTTCATCCCTAATCTCATTAACTGCCACTTTCTTGCTCACTCACAGGACAAGGGCGCTCCAGCACAGGGCTATTGTACCTGCTTTTCTCCCCCAGGTAGTCAAATGGCTTGTGAAGGTCTTTAGTAGGTCTCCACTCAAGAATCACCTCTTCAGAGAAGCCTTCCCTGGCTATCCTACTGAAAACAGCGCTCCCTCAATCACTATCTGACATTATATCATATGCTCACCCGTTTGGTTGCTGTCAGTGTGTTTCTCTGGGTTCCACCCGCAGGCAGGTAAAAAAAAAAAAAAAAAAAAAAAAAGGAAAGGAAAATAAGATGAAACTAGGGGTGACCATTCAGGATTCAGGCTTTACACAAAAGATGCTAAACAAATTTGGTTCTGAGCTCCCTCTCTCCTGTAACCCCAGGCCCTAGAGTATTTACTGCCTGGCGTGTTGTGGATTCTCAAATGGCTGCTGAGGAAATGAAGGTAACTTTCCTTCCTTGGGGCCTCTGCCTGGCTTCCTCCTCACTCTTCTTTTTGCATGGCTAGCTTTGTCACATTCTTTAAATCTCAATTTAAATGTCACTTCCTCAGAAAGCCTCTCTGTTTACCTTATTCTAAGTTCCACTACTGTACTTGCCTTTCACATCTCAGTCTCTCATCCCTGCTGTAGTACTTATAACAATTTGCCTTTATTTATTTGTCTGTTGTCCCATCCCCATTTCTCCCCCTAAAATGCAAGCTGCATAAGGGCAGAAACTGCCATACTATCTCATTCACTACTGTATCTCCAAGGCCTAGAACAGTTCCTGGCAAATAACAGGCCCTCAAGAAATTTGTTGGATAGACTTTTAATAGCTAAAAACTGGAAAGAATCCAAATGCTATAGAATATTGGGTGGCTGTTGAAGAATGAGATAGCTCCATGTACACTGGCATGGAATGATGTCCAAAATACACTTATGGTAAAATGTAACAGTTAAAACAGTATAATTCCTGGGCACCCAGGTGGTTCAGTTGGTTAAACAGCTGCCTTCAGCTCAGGTCACGATCCTGGGACTACAGGGCTTGGGCTCCCTGCTCAGCATGGAGTCTGCTTCTCCCTCTGACCTTCTCCCCTCTCATGCTTTCATTCTCTCTCACATAAATAAATAAAATCTTTTAAAAAAAGTGTAATTCCTTTTATGTAATATTATGTGCACAGAAAAACAAAACAAAACAAAACCCAGGGCGTTTCCTGGGGTGGCCCAGAGGGTTAATTTAACCTTCTGCCTTCAACTCAGGTCATGGTCTCAGGATCCTGGGACAAAGCCCCATACTGGGCTCTCTACTCAGTAGGGAGCCTGATTCCCGGGCTTTCTCTCCCTGCCTCTCTGCCTATTTGATCTCTCTCTCTCTCTCTCAAATAAATAAAATATTAAAAAAAAAAAAAGGAAAACTAATAGCTTGGACACTACTAATCATTTGCGGATAAGGATATTAAAAAGAGTTTAACTTCTTATTTTATGTATTTCTGTGTAGCAAACTACATTTTTTAAAAGATTTATTTATTTGAGAGAGCGCAGGCACAAGTGAGGGACGGGGCCTAGGGAGGGGGAGAGACAGGGGAGAAAGGTAAACTCCCTGCTGAGCATGGACAGCTCTCAGGACCATCCCTACCACAACACCATGACCTGCGTTGAAATCAAGAGTAGGACGCTCAACTGACTGAGCCACCCAGGCACCCCAACAATTTATTTTTTATTTTTTATTTATTTTTTTTATTTGTCAGAGGGAGAGAGATAGAGAGTGCACAAGCAGAGGGAGAAGCGGGCTTTCTGCTGCATAAGGAACCTGACTTGGGACTCGATCCCAGAACTCTAAGATCCCGGGATCATGACCTGAGCCAAAGTCAGCTGCCCCACTGACTGAGCCACCCAGGCATCCCAACAATTTTTTTTAAAACAAACACTAACATTTGATCATTTAGTATATATGGCACTGTAGTAAACATTTTGTGGGCAGCATTTGACAGCATCTTCTCAGTAACCTCCTAAGCTAAAGGGTGCCTGGGTGGCTCAGTCCATTAAGTGTCTGCCTATGGCTCAGGTCATGATCCTGGGGTCCTGGGATCGAGTCCCACATCAGTCTCCTTGCTCAGCGAGGAGCCTGCTTCTCCTTCTGCCTGCAGCTACCCCTGCTTGTGCTCTCTACCTCTCTCTGACAAAATCCTTAAAAAAAAAAAAATAACCTCAGGAGATAGAAGTCCTAATACTATCTCCATTTGCAATTTAGGGACATTAAGCAATTTACCTAAGGTCACATAGCTGACCCATTATACTACACCAACTCCCTGTTTTTATAATTAAAAAAAAAAAAAGGAAAGGAAAATAAGATGAAACTAGGGGTGACCATTCAGAATTCAGGCTTTACAGAAAAGATGCTAAACAAATTTGGTTCTGAGCTCCCTAGAAGCCAGGGCAAAAGAAGAATATAATAAGTTATGAGATCCTTGGTGCTTCCAAGATAAAAGTAAACCACTCACCAGGAGAGACACTCTTCCCAAATGATGAGGCTTGAGAGCCCTCCCATGAGATTCAAAAGTATTCAGTCAACTGATGTACGGCTTCAAAAACATACCTGCATACCCAGGTAGCTGTTGGCCATCCACCAAATGGAAATTCAGTAAAAGCAGTTCCACAAGGAGCCACGTTTGTACAGCCTGGGCATCGATCTGAGGTCCTGCCAATCCTATCCTTAAAATTGGATGTGTGGCCTAAACCTCCAGCAAACTCCTGGAATACTCAAATTCAGCCTGTTAAAGACTGTTAGAATTAGGAGCTTTTTCCCGAGGCAGACAAGTAAGACAAATCTCACATTACAGACAAATCTCGCATTACAGAGATGAGGAACACCTCCGCCCACCCCAAACTGAAAAGTGATCTCGCAACATACGCTTGACTTCACTCATTTATTTACTTTTCAATACAACCTGCGGATAGGTGAGCCCTCAGCTTGCGGAGGAACTTGGGCAATTCGGGGAGCTCCGTTAGACGGAGGAGAGGAAAAAGGGAAAGCGGGGACTTGGTGTAGGGCAGGCTTCTAAGATGGGGAGGAGGAAAACACGAAACAAAGGGTCCACGCCCTTCTTCCGCCCCACACCCAGGTTTCTCAAGTCCAGGTGGAAGGGAAGAGAAACAGGACATCCACCCCGAGATGTTCTTGATCTCTTCTCGCCCTTCCCCGCTATCCAGCAATAACGCGAGAGAAATCAGGGAAGTGCAGCAGGTGGGTGACGTGCAGGCTTGCTTTAAAAAAGAAAAAAAAAAAGCAAAAAGCAAGATGACAAGTGCACCCAGCGCCGGCGCACCTCGTAGGTCTAACCTCGCAGCTGGTTGGGGGCGGCGCGCACAGGGGAAGAAAGCGGCGCGCGTGCTCACCGGGCCGGCCGCGGGGCCCTGCGGCGTTCTCAGCTCGGGCCTTTCCTCTTCCTCCCCCGGCCACGTTCCGCCGCTTTTGCAGCGGGGTTGCTGTCGGCGCTGTCGCAGCTGGCGGGTGGCCGCAGCACGCGCCTCTGCACGCGGTACTCGGGCTCGGGGACGAGCGGCGCGGCCTGAAGCAGGAACTGGCCGTCGCGGTAGGTGACGCGCACGTCGGAGCGTGGGTACGTGCCGTACACACGCCGCAGCTCCCGGCGCACCACATCCGGCAGCTCGAGGTGCGGGCCCAGCGCGCGCTCCACGCGGCCCCAGCGCAGCTCCGCCTTCAGGCTTCCGCCTTCGGGCCACTGCGCCCCGCGCGGGGCAGCCGCGGTCCCCTCCCCCGTGGGCCCTTGTAGCGGTGGCCCCAGGTAGCCGGGCGCCGGGAAAGGCGGCAGCAAGGCCGCGGCATAGGCCTGCGGGAAGGTCCACGAGGGCAGCGCGACCGCCAGGGGTGCGCCTGGGCCATGGAAGCAGTGGTATTCCCGCGGAGCTGGCCACTCGCCTGCGGTCAGGCAAGGGGGTGGGCTGCAGAAGCTTTGGGCGTGGATGGGGGGCAGCAGCAGATGGCGGGGCAGGTAGGTGTAGGTGAGGGTCTGCAGTGGAGGCCAGATGCCCTCCCTGGATGCCAGGCAGCTGTACGAATACATGGTCTGAAGCTCCGACGGCAGGCGTTTTTACTGGGGCCTGGTCCACACCTATGGGCGGGGGATGGGGAGGGCGGCGGTGTGTGTGTATGGATACCCTTTGTTCTATCTCCACCACCCATCCCTGGGGCTTAGTAACCCAGGGCTCTGGTTCACAGCAGGAGCCCATGTGCAGCACCTGATGGTTTGAGGGGAACACTTCCTAAGGTGTTCAACCTCCATCTCACCTCTTGTCTCAGGACTGGCCGAACCCCAGGCTCTCAGTAGGCGGTAGAACCCAAGGCCTTTTCAAGCCTTCAGTCCTGATGTTCTTCCTAGGTGGTTCCCCATGCCTCTCCTTCAGCCCAGGGGGAGCTGGTTCCCAGAATTTGGGGGAGCCAGAGAAGTTGATAGCAGGCTCCTCTCCACCACTTTTTAGTGGCTCTGTTCCCCTCCATGCCCTGCCTCGGCCACACCTCCTGGTTTCCAGGCAAAGGGAAACACATTTTGCTGGCCAGAAGCCAGTCAGCCTGTATCTGCATTGGAAGAGCCTGCTCGTTGTTCCTGCCTGCCCCAGATAGTGAGGTGTGTGCTCAGGGATGCCCTCACTCCTACATCGCTGAGGATATCTTGGTGCCCTTTCCAATCAGTGGACCCTGCACCCCATCCTCCCAGCCTTTCCAAATGGGTTGAGTTATCCCAACATTTGAGTGAAGCTCCTACACCAGGCACTGAATCAAGTTGCTTTTGAGCATCTAATTTAAAGTTTACATCAACTCTAGGAAGGAGGTACTAATATTTCCCCCACTTACATAGGAGGAAGCTGCTTGCCTTAGATTTGGTACACACTAAATGTATTCTGTGACTAGGAAACACCAGTGTTGTATGTAGGTTAAGAATCTTGCCCAAATGCACACACCTAGCTAACGGTAAGAGCAAAATTTAACCCCATGTCTGTCTCAAAATTTGTGATTGGTAATTTGCTTTATAGCCAGTCCATGCTGGGACTTCTTTCACACTTGTCTAATCCTCTCCTCTAGAATGTTATATAAGAACTAATTTTATTTTTATTTATTTGGCAGGGAGACAGCGAGAGAGGGAAACAGGTAAGGAGGGTGGGAGAGGTAGAAGCAGGCTTTCCGCAGAGCGAGGAGCCTGATGAGGGCCTCAATCCCAAGACTCCAGGATCATGACCTGAGCTGAAGGCAGATGCCTAACAGCTGAGCCACCCAGGCCCCCCAAGAACTAATTCTTAATAGCTATGTGAAGACCATGGTGACATAATTTTCATTTAATTGATAAGGAACCAGAGGCTCAGAGAATTTAGGCCACTTTCCCAGGTTTACATAGTCTAGGTAGCACATTGGGATTTGAACCCAGTCCAACTCAGGCCAAAGCCCACCCTACTTGGTTGAAGCCAGAAAGATTGCTTCATCCAGATGGTGTGAAAGCCCTGTCTAAGCTCCACTCCCCGCTGGCTGCAAGCTGCAACCCTCCACCTCTCTCTTCCCCAATGGGGTGGGTTGTAGTTGCTGGATACTTAAAACTGCTGGGATGCTGGGCCATCATACTTTCCTTCTTCCTCTTCTCTTCACTCAAGCATCATCACCAGTAACCCCCACAGGTTCTCCTCTATGTGCTCAGTGTCCCTCAAAGGCCAGCTACCTTCTGGGAAGTTCTGCCCTCACCCTATATTTCTGACTGAGCTGCTCTCCCGAGTCTTGGGCCATTGGCCTGGTGAAGATAGATACTGGAACTGGGTATCTACCTAACACTCCCTACCCCAGAGCTTCAAGAAGGGAGCCTTATGGCAAGGGGGAATTGAGGTTGTAGAAAGTATTAAGGTTATGAATTAGCTGTCCAAAATGAGATAGATCTAGTGTAATTACTGATATCCTTAAATGTGGAAGAGAGAAGCAGAAGAATCAGAGTGTTATATGTGTGTGAACCAAGTGTTGCTAGCTTTGAAGATGGAAGGGGGCCATGAGCTAAGGAATACAGATAGCCTTTGGAAGCTGAAAAAGGCAAAGCAATGGAATCTTCCCCAGAACTTCCAGAAAGGAACACAGTTCTGTCAGCATCTTGATTTTAGTTCATGAGGCAGACTTCTAACCTCCAAAACTGTAAGATAATAAATTTGTATTGTTCTAAGCCACTAAGATTTTGGTAATTTGGTACAGTGCCAATAGGAAATTAATATGCCTCCCCATTCCTATTTATAACTTTGCCCTCTCCAAATCTCAGCACTTGAGGAAAGTCCAAGACTACCTATAGATTGAACTTACCCAGACCTGGAGCTCAATCATGGACCCTATGGGACTGGCCCCTTTCTCCACCTGCTCCCACATGGGGATCTGGTCACATCTGCATGGGAGGTGGGGAGAGTGTGAGACCAAGCTCAAGCTGGAGGCTGGGAGGGTAAGAAGCCTGTATTTTAATAATTGGTCCCTACAGGCTTGCTGAAGACCTCTGCTGGTCTGGGGGTAGTACAGGTAAAATGGGAAAAATAAGGACCAAACTGAGTTTCCCAACATTCACTCTTTAAAAAAAAAAAAAAAAAAATTATTTGACAGAGAGATTGCCAGTAGGCAGAGAGGCAGTCAGAGAGAGAGGAGGAAGCAGGCTCCCTGCTGAGCAGAGAGCCAGATGCTGGCCTCAATCCCAGGACCCTGAGATCATGACCTGAGCCTAAGGCAGAGGCTTTAATCCACTGAGCCACCCAGGTACCCTAACATTCACTCTTGACTCCAGTAACAGCTGGATAAGGTGTGGGATTTTGGGGGTCCCATACCTTATCTTTTTTTTTTTTTTAAGATTTTATTTATTTGACAGAGCAAGAGAAGGAACACAAGCAGGAGGAGTGGGAGAGGAGAAGCAGGCTTCCCACTGAGCAGGGAGCCTGATGCGGGGCTCGATTCCAGGACCCTGGGATCATGACCTGAGCCGAAGACAGCCACTTAACTGACTGAGCCACCCAGGTGCTAAGCCATACCTTACCTACTCCGTAAAGTGGTTCTGGGGGTGTTGGCCTTATTCTGTCCTTAAAATTAGGGGTGATTTATGGCTAGATCAGTTGCACTGCCATCCCTCTGTCCATAAGGATTGGTTGAGGGTAGGCAGATGACTCAATTGGTCAGTGGGAGCCAGACCCAGGACTTTGTTCTCTTGGGGTGGAGGGTTGTTCTTTTGGGGTGGAGGGAAGTGCCTATTTCCCTTGGACAGAAATGTGAAAGAATGCAGTCTGGCTGGAGAGATGAAGACCTTTCTGAGCATGGAAGCACAGAAGAAGTGGATTCAAGGGGCCGAAAGAGAAATTAAGTCCTAATGATATCATCTGAATCCTGGACTTTAAAGTTAAATGAGCAGGGCGCCTGGGTGGCTCAGTGGGTTAAAGCCTCTGTCTTCGGCTCAGGTCATGATCTCAGCTCCCTGCTCAGTGGGAAGCCTGCTTCTCCTCTTCCACTCCTCCTGCTTGTGCTCCTTCTCTTGCTCTCTCTGTGGTATTGGGCTCTCTGCTCGGCAGGGAGCCTGCTTCCTCCTCCTCTCTCTCTGCTTGCCTCTCTGCCTACTTGTGATCTTTCTCTCTGTCAAATGAATAAATTAAAAAAAAATCTTTAAAGTTAAATGAGCCAATAAATTCCTTTTTTCCCCCTCCAGTTTTATTGAGATATAATTGACATACACCACTGTAGAGGTTTAAGATACAGAGCAAATGATTTGACTTAGGTATATTATGACATGAGTACCACCTTAAGATTAGTTAATATGCATCATCTTATAGATTAAAAAAAATTTTTTTCCCATGTGATGAGAACTTATAGAATCTACTCTCTTAACTTTCAGATATACCATGCAGCACACAAAAGTGTTTATCAACATCATGTACATTACAAAACTAGTACTTCTGGAACTTTACCTTTCGACTACCTTCCTCCAATGCCTCCTTGTCCCATCCCCCACCCCCCATAAATTCCTTTCTTGCTTAATCTGGTGTGGAGTCTTTTTTCCTTTCACACACCAGTTGTGTTTACTTCATATAAATTTAACCACAGAAGACAATGAAATAGACTTCTATTTTTAATTACAAATACTGTCACCTAAGTCCTCAGAAAATTAAAAGTTTGGGTTATTACACTGTGCAGTGGAGTCTTCTGTTAAACACCCTGAGTGTTTCCCCCAGCATTTTATGAAAATCTTCAAAATGCAGCAACCTGCATAGTTTTTGATCTGTGAACCCATGATCAGAGGCTCTCCTGTTGGCAAATTAGAGGATAGATTGGTGAGAGAGAGGCTGAAGCTAGTCTTGGAGGAGGTTCTCACACAAAGCCCAGGAAAACTGACAACCAAAACAGTAGCTGGGGATGGAAAAGAGATGGGAGCAGACTCACCTAGAATTGACCCCATGTAACTGCCTGGGTGGAGAGAGTAGAGTAGAGGCAGATGCACATGCTTTTGGCTTAGTTGCCTGGGTGGGTAGTCAAGGAAAGCCTGGAAAATAAAAACCCTCATGGGTGGTTGGAGGTTAAGGAAATGGTGCAGTCAGGGAGTTCATTTGGGGAGCTGTCGGGCAGGCAGGTTTATGTTCAGGCTGGAGATGGGAGGTGGGGGAGTCATGCAGGGAACAGTGGTAGGTAAAGGACTGGAATAGCTGCCACCCGACCCAACCCATGCCTCACCATGTCGTCATGGCTGCCAACTTGTTGGGTTCCACTTACACCTTTTAAAAGCAGCAATCTTGTGTTTGAAGTCCCTTTTACCCCAGAGAGACTATGGCCTGGCAAGTTTGAGTGAATAAATGAGGAGAGTTTTGGAAATGGAAACTTGGGGGCAGGGGGTGCCTGGGTGGCTCAGGCGGTAGCAGCTGCCTTTGGCTCGGGTCATGATCCTGGAGTCCCAGGATTGAGCCCCACATGTATCAGTCCATCCAGCTCCCTGCTCAGCGAGGAGACTGCTTCTCCCTCACCCTCTGCTCCCCGCCCCGTCTCGTGCTCTTGCTCATTCTCTCAAATAAAATATTTTTTTAAAGATTTTATTTATTTATTTGACTGAGAGACACAGCAAGAGGGGGAACACAAGCAGAGGGAGTGGGAGAGGGAGAAGCAGGCCTCCTACCAAGGAGGGAGCCCCAAGTGAGGCTCCATCACAGGACTCTGGGATCACAACCTGAGCTGAAGGCAGATGCCCAACGACTGAGCCACCCAGGCGCCTCTCAAATAAAATCTTAAAAAGAAAATGGAAACTTGGGGGACTTGCCCTCCAATTTTAGAAAGCCCCTGAGGAAAAATGTGCCCCAGTGAAGGGTACTGAGGAGGAGTTTCAGATAGGAGGAGAACATGATGGAACCTAGATCAGAGAGGTCAGAAGCCAAGGGAGGAGAGAATTTCAAGGAGAGAAGCTGTTTATGTATCTATTGGTCCCACAATCCAGGGACTCTGGTATGACTCAAGAAGTTGGGCAGATGATAGCCCCCAGTTCCTCCTATGTCCCTTGCCAGTTAGCTCTATGGCTGGCAACCAGGAAGGGAAATTAGAGATAATTACAGGGTTCTGTCCTGATGCTGACACAAATGGTTAACTGGTTACGCTGTCTATAAAATTAGAGGGATGAGGGGGTGTCTGGGTGGCTTAGTCAGTTGAGCGTCTGCCTTGGGTTCAGGTCGTGATCCCAGGGTCCTTGGGACTGAGCCCCGCTTTGGACTCCCTGGTCAGTGGGCAACTGCTTCTCCCTCTCCCTCTGCTGCTCCCCCTGCTTGCGCTCTCTCATGCTTTCTCCCTGCTAAATAAATGAATAAATAAATAAATAAAATCTTTTTTAAAAAATCAAAGGGATGAGGAGCCTCATTGTAACCATGAAACATTAAGTGCAACATAGAGGCCAAAGTTTTTCCAGTGGGTGACATTCATTTCTGGCCCCTTGGCAGCCCTTTCCATTCCCCTGTTGTCCCACTGGACTGGAGGGGTAAGTAAAGAGTCAGGGTTGCTTTGCAACAAAGGCACATGCTGGTCAGAAATGGAAAGGCAGGGGCGCCTGGGTGGCTCAGTGGGTTAGGCCACTGCGTTCGGCTCAGGTCATCATCTCAGGGTCCTGGGATCGAGTCCCACATCGGGCTCTTTGCTCGGCAGGGAGCCTGCTTCCTCCTCTCTCTGTCTGCCTCTCTGCCTACTTATGATCTCTCTCAGTCAAGTAAATAAATAAAATCTTTAAAAAAAAATGGAAAGGCAGGGGAACCCCTTTAGTCAATTTATGGAGGCCCTAGTGTGCCAGGCACCATGCCGAATGTTGGGTTTCCAGCCTTGTATTATCAGCCAGGAAAACAGATGGGAGCAAGGAGTTGGGATGAGGGAATAATGGTCACCTTCCTTTTATTGGATTTTTAAAAAAGATTTTATTTATTTGACAGAGAGAAACACAGCGAGAGAGGGAATATAAGCAGGGGGAGTCAGAGAGGGAGAGGCAGGCTTCCCGCCAGGCAGGGAGCCCGATGCGGGGCTCAATCCTGGGACTCTGGGATCACAACCCAAGCCGAAGGCAGATGCTCAACGGCTGAGCCACCCAGGCACCCGGTCACCTTCTTTTTAGTCATGAGGGTTTTCTGGAGCAGGAGGGGTTCCTGAAATTGCTTGAAGTCTAGAAGAGAAATGATGTGTGTGGCTTCAGGGGAACATAGGAGGTAAGAAGAGGGTCTGAAGGGGCAGGATTGGGGAAAAATTAGATTGGTGACTGGTGGTTGCTGGGAGCAAAGTTCATGGGGCTGCTAGGGCTCCGCTGGAACTGGTTGGACAGACTCTAACCCTTGCATACCAGTGCGCCAGTGTTAGGGCATTTGCTGTGGGTGGGCCCTCTGCCAGCTCAGGCAGAGGAAGAGCATGGTTTTCCTGTTGACAACTATCAACAAAAGCATAATGACCAAAAGCTGGCAAAAGTCTTACACTCTCATTTCTTAATGCCCACAAAATCCTTCTAAGGCATAGAACAGAGGCTCACAAAAGAAGGATCCCTTAACAAAGAAGTGGAGCTAGGTGACCAGGCCCCAGGTCCCCCAGAAGCTAAAGCCCATGCTCATTGCCCCATATTCCAGGGGAGGAAAACAATAGATCTGAAGTAAGCACTGTTTGATTGCCTGGAAAACTAACCAGGCTTACAGCCTATTGTGAAAAGACATGGGACATTCTCAACCAGACTAGATTGAGCAAAACAACATTTGACTTTGAGGCCCTGGGCAGGGGTAGGAAGAGGAAAGACTCCTACTCTGAGAATCAGGAGAGCTGGGTTCCAGCTGGATCTCTTGCTTGTAGGAAAGTCATTGACTGTCTCTGAACCTGTTTCCTCCTTTGTAAAATGGGGATAATAGCACCTGCCTCCAAAGGATGATGTGAGCCTCAACAAGATAATGGGTACAGACTGCTTAACACAGTACAGGGAGCATTAATGAGAGCTCAGTACTCCTTTTACTTTACTATTCTTATTTTTAATTCGGGCAGGTTGGGCTACATGGTAGCTCTCGAGGGGCTTGGCGCCTGCGGCCTGAGCCCTGGTGCCCACACATTAAGCTGGGGATGTCCACTCTGGAGGGGCTCACAATCCAGCATCAGGGGGTCCCAGGTTGTACCACTGTCATCTCCTCATCCGCCTAGCTGTGCATCTAATCAGACGACAAGGCTCGTAAGAAGGTGCTGTGCTGTCTTCATTCTGCAAATTAATACTAAGAAAGGACGGGAAGAGAGAGGGGGAGCTCTCAAAAAAGCCTTATTGAGTTGAACTGAAATTGACTTTAAGCAACCATAGAGGTGAAAGAGAGGGGGTGAACCTCAGGAATCCAGGCCATCTGCAGTCTTCTCGCCAGTGTCTACGTTTTCTTTTCAGTTGCTAAGGACATGTGCCCGTGACAAATATGGCTGCTGCAGCCTCGGGCGCTGACACCTGCCGGGGCGCGGCCCCGGGAGTCGCGCGGAGCCAATCGCCGGCTGGGGGCGGAGGGAGAGGCCGGGGAAGCCGCCGGCGGGGCGCGCGCAGGCGCACTGACTTGCACCTGGCTCCAGGCAGCCGCAGGATTAGGCTTCACCTGCTGCGATGTTGGTGAGGGGCTGTCTCACGGCCCGGGCGCGGGGGCAGGAGCGGGCCGGACTGGGGGCGAGTCAGACACGAAGGACGGACCCGAGGGGGACAGGAATGCTGTCTGCTCTGGGAGTCCTGGGGGCTGTCTGCGGGGGGTCCCTGAGGTGATCAGGTTGTGGGTTGGCAGAGCCCTTGGATTGGGATGGGAGAAGCTCGGGCTCAAGGGGTGAGGGTGGAATCCTTGCAAAAGGGCTCCCTGGGGGGCTGGGGTCGCGGGATGCCTCAGGCCGGGATCCATTTCATTAACACAATGGCCCCTGACCGTGGTGGCGCAATAGAATCATTTGGGGAGATTTAAAAGAACACTGACACTTGGCCCCGTCCCTGAAAATTCCGGTTAACTGGTCCGGAGTGCGGCACGGGCTTCCGTATTGAGCAACTCCTCAGGTGATTTTAATGTGCGGACGAGCCGGAGAACCGCATGTTTGAGCGCCAGCTATCGAGTCAAGAGCTCCTGGGTTAGCCCCAGACTTGTCGGTGGCTTGGGAGGGGCTGATGGCCCCAGGATGAAGTCTCCCACCGATCCTCCAGTGCTGTCGGAGAGGGGGAGGGGTCTCACCCCAGTAAGGTGAAAGTTCGTTTCCCCGCGTGAGGAGGATAGGTCTATTAGTATTGGGAATGGAGGGTGCTACCCCCCTCACCCCCCACGCCAATATCGGCTGGTTCAGAAATCATTGAGCTTTTGTTGTTTCCATCCTTTCTAGTTCTTTATCTTCCAGAAGCCTGATGGGTCAAGAGGAGAGAGTTTTTATGTCAGGGCATTCCTTCCAAACAGATCTGGTTCTGTCACCTCACCAGCCCCCCAGTACCCCTCATCCCCTTGTCCTCAGGGTAGAATCTTGTGTGTGATTTACAAAACCCTTCCTGATCTAGTGTCTTTCTACCTCCTTGTCCTGAACTCTCTTTCTATATTGTATCTGCTTTCCTTAGCACAGCATACAAGCTTAATAAATGTGACTTCTTGTTATCACTCTTGCTCTTCGTGCACCCGTTGCCTTGCTGTATGTACTGTATTCAGCAGGGCACATCAAGGTTCCTCTGGTTGCCTCTTTCTGACTCCCACAGCCAAGCAGAGCGGAGGGGCACAGTGGGATTTGTGGGTGGCAGTCCTAGGGTCGCTGTCCTTCCCTAGTTCTGGGGATACCCATATTGGCCTTTTAGGGGCACGCTGACTCAGCAGGCATTAATTGAGCACCTACTGTGTGGTGAAGGAGCCTGGTGGAAGCAGGGAGTAGAAAACTGGGGTCTGACTTGGTGATGCTCTTACAGAGCGTGGGTGCTGGTGGAGGGTAAGGGAGGGATTTGGATCCCGATAAAGGAGCCGAGGGACCTGAAAGGGGAGAGGACACCTGCCTGGGTGTACTCAGGAAGCCTTGTGCCACTGGAATGGGCCTTGAATCAGCAGGATTTGATAAGATGGTGGTGCAGTTGAGCATAGTGACATGAGAAATGCTGAGATTTTTTTAGTCAAAAACACCCCTTTTGAATCTTTGCCCAGCCCCTAATAGCTCTGTGATTTATTTATCCTTCAGAGCCTGGGTTTTTTCATTTGTAAAATGAGATGGAAATAGTCACAAGAGTTGTAAGGATTATTGATGATGGATATAAAAGCCAGACATACCCAAATGCCAGAGAATGATATGTAGTTACATCTAGGGTATTTTAGGTGGAAGGAACACCATGAACAAAGGTGTGGAGGTGGCATTTAAAAGAGAATTTAAGGGATGGCAGGATATACCAGGCAGCAAGGGGTGTCAGCGTTGGGTGCTGGAGAGACCATTTCAGTCATGGATTTGACAGAAAGGGACACTGAAACCCTTTATTTTTATTATTTGTTTTATTTTTAAATATTTTATTTATTTATTTGATAGAAACACAGCGAGAGAGGGAACACAAGCAGGGGGAGTGAATGAGGGAGAAGCAGGCCTGACACCAAGCAGGAAGCCTGAGCCGGGGCTTGATCCCAGGACTCTGGGATCACAACCTGAGCCGAAGGCAGTCGCTTAACCAACTGAGCCACCCAGGCGCCCCAGACCGAAACCCTTTAAAGATCGTGAAACCAAACTTAAGAGACAGGAAAAAGAATAATAGTCGTTACTGTGTTTTGAGGATCTCCCATGTGCCAGGCACTGTGCCTGGTGCTTTATGTACCTTTTGTGTTTCAGCAATCCCCCACCCCCACCCCAGGAATCCCAGAGGTTGGCATCATCCCCACTTTATAGATAAGGAGATCAGGGCCCAGGGAGAAGGAAAGGCTGGCTCAAAGCCACATAACTGGGACCATCCCAGCACGAGGGCCGGGTGGGCTCTGGGGACCTCCAAGGTACTCTCCTACCAGGTGCCAAGGTGGGGATGGAGTTGGCTGGGTTACAGGGTATTTCACTCGGGTTATGCAACTAGGTTGCTGTGCGTTTCAAGCTCTTCCTGCCCTGGAGAGGCAGGGTTGCTATTTTCTGCTGGGGTGTATTGAGGGTGGGAGGGCGAGTAGAGGAAGGCATTTCCTGAGGGAGGAGCGGAATCTGGATGAGAAAGGGCTGCAGTGACCCTGCACACTCCTCCCCCAGCTCCCTCTGCTGGGCAGAGGCTTACCTGGACAGGTGACTCTGCCTCCGCTCTGGCTTGTGGTGGGGGCTGTATCTGGCTCCTGAACTGTGCATGTGTTCCTGCTACTTGTAGACTCTGCTCTTTTGATTCAGCCTTGTGTGCCCTGTCTTGTCTCTCAAATCTCACAAATTCCCTTACCGTGGGAAGGGGCCAGATTACCAGGATATTCCCCTGCTCCTACTCCGATCTTTTATGAGTGAACCCAAGAAAAAGTCAGTTTCTGAACATCTTCCATGTGACAGTGCTCTGGGCTCCTGGGCATTAGTTTCATCCTCTCTGCATTCCTTTAAAGGATGAGCATTATTATTCCCATTCTACAAGTGAGGAAACCAAGGCTAAGACGGGTTAGGTGGCTTCCCTGAGGTTACATTCTTAGTAGGAAGTGCATGTAAAATTTAAACCTAGCCTCTCCTGATTGCAAAAGTAAGGCCCTTCCCACGTCCCCACTCTCTCAGGTTTTCTGCTGTTACCCCAGCACCGGTGCAGGGAGCCAGCTGGTGGAGGCTGGGGACTTGCCTGCAGGGCTCACCTTCTCCAGCATCCAGGGTAGGTCACTGGACATCCAGGTAGGGGCCTGGGAGCCTTCACTCCCTTTGGACAAAGGCTTTGGAGGTGAGACAGGTAGGGGGTCTGAAAGGCCCTGGGGAATCTGAGAAGGTGAGCTGGATTAAGGATAGCAGCAGATAGCTTTACAGCCCTGAAGCACCTTTAGATTAAGACTCACTCCATTCTTTGTGGTGGGTTTGGAAGGTCTCAGAGGCTCAATAGCTGTAATCTCTGAAGTTTGAGTGTCCGCTGCACTTCTGTGCTAAGTGTTTGAGAGTATTTTCCCCTTGACTGTTAATAATACGCTTAGGAAGGTTGCTGCCATATTGCAGATCAAGAAACAGACATAGAGAGGTTAAGCAAATTCCCAGGTGACACAGGTAGTAAATGGTACAGTCAGGACTTAGGAGGCCCCTGATTGTGTTTTCTTTCCACTATGTTCCTTAGAAAGTTCCAGGAAAACTTATAGGGTGATGGATGTGTTCATGATCTCCACTGTGGTGATAGTTTCCCAGGTGCATATATATGTTAAAACTGATCCCATGGTACACTTAATATATGCAGATCATTGTGTGTCAGCTATGGGGGGAAAACGGTATTTCCCACCAAATGTTCCTTCAGGGACTCAAGAGCTCCAGGAAAAGGCTAGCTGGCCATCCTCCTGCTTTGGAGCAACGTAGGATCACTGTAGCCTGGGAGAGATTCTCACAGACTTAGTGGCTGGTTTCAGGTTGTTCCAGCTGCTGCTCCTTCCCTCATTCCCCAGCACTAGGCATAGACTGGCACAAGGTTGGATCTCTCGAGTGAATTGCCCTGCTTTTCCAATGAGCCTGAGAGACCCCACTGAGATTTCCTCCTTTTATCCCCCCTCAGGGCCTGTTTTTCTACCAGAGTGGTCATGTCCAGCCCACCCTCCCCGAGGGAGATGGAGGGCAGAGAGGCAGTCTCTGCCCTGAGAAACCCCACAATCAGGTTGTTGTGGGGGCAGGCAGGAGAGTCTGTGGTACGGCGGCAGGAGGCATCAGCAAGGGGCTGGACAGAGTCTGGGCACAGTGCTGTGTCCTGAAGGGCGAGGAGATGGGAGGCCACTTCTGGCAGGGGCACTACCAAAGGGCAAAAGTGGCTTGATGACCCAGGGGAGGCTGGGCTGCACAGAGGCCCTGGAAGGGTGGCCACAGAGCGCGAGCCATAGTGGGTCATGGGGCAAGGACAGGTCCTGGAGGTCACTGCTCTTAGACTGGGGCTGAAGTTGGTTCTCCAGGGCCTATGATGGGAAGCAGAAGTTCCAGCTGTGTGTGTCTGTGTGCATGTACATGCATGCGCACACCAACATGTAAATCACGCACTTGGCCAGGCTTGTGTCACAAGGACTCAAAGAGGAACAGCCCCTGAGGGTATGTGTGAATTTCCTAGGGCTGCTGGAACAGATTACTACACACTGGGTGGCTTAAAACAACCAAAATGTATTCTTTCACAGTCTGAAACAACTCCAGTTGGTCACTTTCCCTCCAGAGGCTCTAGGGAAGAATCCTTCCTTACTTCCTCCTAGCTTCTGGTGGTTCCCTGCAGTCCTTGCCTTCCTTGGCTTCTAGCTGCATCATTCCAGTTTCTGCCTTTGTCCTCACATGACCACCTTCCTTCTGTGTGTGTCTGTCTCTGTGGCTAAATTTCCCTATCCCTGAAAGGGCCCACCCGAATCCACTACGATCTCGTCTTAACTTGGTTACATCTGCCCAGATCCTCTTTCCAAATAAGGTCATACTTACAGGTACTAGGGGTTAGGACTTGAGCATATCTTTTGGCGGGGGGGTGGGGGACATGATTAACTCACAACAGGGAATTGGAGAAAAAGAAATCGTCATAGCTTCCCTTTGGGGGTGGGGGACATGATTAACTCACAACAGGGAATTGGAGAAAAAGAAATCGTCATAGCTTCCCTTTGGGGGGACACAGGGTTATTCTTCTGAAAAGAGAATGACAGCTTTGAATCTAAAAAAAGAGATAGGCAGACTTAATGCCTCCTCGCTGCCTAAACTGTAGTCATGGCCTTGTGGTTATCACCTGGGAGCCCTTTCGAAATAAGAATCTGACTCCTCCCCAGACCTCCAGAGTCAAAATCTGCATTCTGATGAAACGCCCACATAGCTTGAAAGCACATTCCAGTTTGAGAAAGCCTGCTGTAATAAAGATCTGACTTTTTTATTCCCTTCCCTCTCGTGGTCTGTCTGTCCTTCCAGCCTCTGTGTACAGGTCAGCCCAATTGGAAGCCAGGTACCCCCCACTGTGCTTTGTTCTCTTTTTTCCCATAACACGTTTTCGGGTTTCTCTGTGTGTTGAGGTGGCCGATGGGCTTGCCTTGCTGAGCCAGGCCCTTTGTTGCATTCTTGGGCCATGTCCGACTTTTTGCTCTTTATTACTGTTGTTGCCCTGAATGTCTCTGTACGGGTTCCTCTGGGGTTTTTTTCTTGAGGTGGCATTTCCAGAATCAAAGTGCATGAGTGGTTGTGGACTCTATCACTCTTACATACCTACGGAACCTGACATCACAGCAACGTTCTCTGTTCTACCCAACAGGGCATAGGACCCTGATTTAGAAGGTCAAGTGGCAGCAAAGGCTTTAGAACCAGACAGGCCAAGGGTCAAATCTCCTGCTTTTTTGCTGTATAACATTGAGCAAATTACTTAACATCTCTGAGCGTGGCATTGCTCTCTTTTCACCTTGTAATAGTGCTATAAATTTTGTAGTTTTTTTTTTTTTTTAAAGATTTTGTTTATTTGACAGAGAGAAACACAGCCAGAGAGGGAACACAAGCAGGGGGAGTGGGAGAGGGAGAAGGAGGTTTCCTGCTTCTTCTTCCTGCAGGGAGCCTGATGTGGCTCAATCCCAGGACTCCAGGACCATGGCCTGAGCCAAAGGCAGACACTTAACGACTGAGCCACCCAGGCACCCCAGGGATTTTATAATTATGACACCACCACCATCCATTTATTGAGCACTTTTTGTGAGTTACCTTGCCTTGAGCCTTACATTCCTCTGCAGAGTAGGCATAATCATCCCTCTTTCCCTTTTACAGAAGAGGAAACTGAGGCCTTGGTTAAGTAGCTTGCCTGAGATTATAGGGGCATAATCTCAGGCAAGCTACTATGTGCCCAGACTCACAGTTGGCATGTCCAGATTGTTAAGGTTTTTGCGATAAGATAGTGTGAATGAAAGAAGATACTGAGCACACTGCCCGAGCACATGACCTGGCTTAGAACTTGTTGGAATGCCTGCCTTTTTTTCTCATGCTTTTATCAGTTTTCTTGGGTTACTCTTGGCTGGTGAGATCCAGCCCAGCACTGTTTCAGTTGTATGTCACTGATGAATCCCTGGCTTTGTTTTGCGTACAAACTTTCTCCCAGTGGAAATGAGGTTGTGTTTCTTTCTTTTCTTCTTCTTCTTCTTCTTCTTTTTTTTTTTTTACAGAGAGAAACACAGCCAGAGAGGGAACACAAGCAGGGGGAGTGAGAGAGGGAGAAGCAGGCTTCCCACCGAGCAGGGAGCCCGATGTGGGGCTCGATCCTGGGTCTCCGGGAACATGACCTGAGCTGAAGGCAGTCACTTAACAAACTGAGCCGCCCAAGCGCCCCTCTTTTTTTCTTCTTTAAGATTTATTAATTTATTTATTAGCGTGAGCCGGTGAGGTGGGGGTGGTGGAAGAGGGTAGGGGGAGGGAGAAGCAGGAGACTTCCTACTGAAGAGGGAGCCTGATGTGAATCTCAATCCCAGGATCCTGAGATCATAACCCAAGCTGAAGGCAGATGTTCAACTGACAGCCACACAGGCACCCCCAGAAGTGAGTTTTTAAATGATTCAGAGGTCCAGGGTTAGTAGCAGAGCTGGCTCTGATCCCTGCAGCTAACTAGCTTCTTCTCCCCCAGGGGTAAGGATGGCCAGACTGCTCTTGGACGTGAGCGCTTCTCAGTGTTCCTGGGGCTGACGGCAAGCTGGCAGCCATGGGGTTGGGCAGGTTCCAGGCCTGGATGCTGGGCCTTCCTACAGCTGTGGTCTATGGCTCCCTGGCCCTCTTCATCTCTATCCTGCACAATGTGTTCCTGCTTTACTATGTGGATACCTTTGTCTCAGTGTACAAGATCAACAAAGCTGCCTTCTGGGTTGGAGAGGTAGGCCATCGTTGGTGGGCGGGGAGCCCGGCAGGTTGCAGGGCTGGGTGTCACCCAATCTGGAGCATGGGGCAGGCCAGGTTGCCCACCATGATTCAGTAAGAAAAGCTGGAGCTGGAGGTGTTGAGTCCTTCTCCTGGCCACTGTCCTATGAGCCTAGCACAGTTCTAGATATGCACATATATGATAAAATATATTGACATATGTTAACTTATCAGCTGGATAAATTTACCCTGGATGGGTGGGAGTCTGATGGGGGCAGTGGCTGGTAGAGTGGCTCTTAGCAGAGGGTCTGCCCTGAACAAAGGTTTGCAGGCAGGGAAGCTGGGCTCATCTTTGAGGGGTGGTTGACAGGCTGGGTAGGCAAAACTGTGGAGAGGAGGCTGCCTGGAGCCCACCTGCCCCATCTCCCCTCTGCCCACAGACGGTGTTTCTCCTCTGGAACAGCCTCAACGACCCCCTCTTCGGCTGGCTGAGCGACCGTCAGTTCCTCAGCTCCCAGCCCCGGTTTGTGTCCTGGGGATAGATCACAACGGGTCCTGTCCCACCCCAGCCCTCCCCAAGGGTAACTTTGTTTGGGGTGGGGAGAGAAAGGGAGAGCATTTTTAGCTTTGGGCCAGGTTCCTGCCCTTCCCAAGGTCAGGCAGGTGGGAGGAGTGGCCTTGAATAACTGTTGCCGTGCTCAGCTGAGGAGAGATTTACCCCAGCTTGGCTGTCAGGTCCTTGGAATTGGGATCTGCACAGCAGACCCTCTCTGCTGCTTCCGGCAGATCCTTGACCCCATCCCTGCTTGAGCCACACTGCCCCCAGCCCTGAGAAACAAGTATCCCACCACCTTTTGGCCATCAGCCCTGGCAGGCTCTCAAGGGAGCAGATGAGAAAGTACCCTCTTTGCTTCCTAAGTTAGAAGCCGAGGATGTGGGGCTCAGTGGGCTCAACTCTGGTGTGAGTCCCATACTGTGGGCCTCTGTCGTTCCTTTGGGGCCTGGGCAGAAGGGGAACTGGGGCTAGCCAAGTTGATACGAGCCACTCCCACCTTTCCTCCTCTCCTTGGCAGGTTGGGCGCCAGGCTTTCCTCAAGGGCCGTGGTGCTGGCACGGGTGCGGGCCCTGGGCTGGCATGGGCCATTGCTGGCACTGTCGTTCCTGGCATTCTGGGTGCCCTGGGCCCCAGCTGGCCTGCAGTTCTTGCTGTGCCTATGCCTCTATGATGGCTTCCTGACGCTCGTGGACCTGCACCATCATGCCTTGCTGGCTGACCTGGCCCTCTCTGCCCATGACCGTACCCACCTCAACTTCTACTGCTCCCTCTTCAGTGCGGCTGGCTCCCTCTCTGTCTTTGCCTCCTATGCCTTCTGGAACAAGGAAGACTTCTCTTCCTTCCGCGCCTTCTGCGTGGCACTGGCCACTGGCTCTGGGCTGGGCTTTG
Source organism: Spilogale gracilis (assembly GCA_004023965.1). Classification (NCBI taxonomy): domain Eukaryota; kingdom Metazoa; phylum Chordata; class Mammalia; order Carnivora; family Mephitidae; genus Spilogale; species Spilogale gracilis. Next base: position 59,852 of record PITA01008800.1, read on the forward strand.
TGGCAGCTACCCGGCTGCTTAGGAGGCAGGTTGAGGCAGCTGGCAGGGAGCCAGAGTGCCCAGCCCTGGCTGTGGATGGCGGGTGAGTGGCCTGGCCCAGCTCTCTGGGATCCCCCCAGCACACGGAGTTCCCTGGCTGATGGACAACAGCCTTGGGGTGGCAGATGGCTCTGGCCCAGGCCTAGGCCATTGGTGACTCCCTTCTGCCCCATAGCCTGTGTGGAGAGGAGCTGCATACAGGCTGCCAGGACACAGGCAGCATCACTCTGAGCCAGTACCTCCAGCAGCTGGCACGTCATCGGAACTTCCTGTGGTTCGTGGGCATGGACCTGGTGCAGGTATGGGAGCAGCGCCCCCCCAGCCCCACTCCCCGACTGCCAGGATGTACCTCACTCAGGGGAACAGGCTCCTTAAAAGCTGGGCCTCGTGTGAGTACTGCTGGGTGATCTGCTAGCGGGAACACAGGTCAGGTTGTTGGGAGAGCTGGAGTCTAGCACCATCAGAACGCACTCCCTGTGTGATCTTAGGCAGCTCTGTCTCTCAGGGCAGCTGTGTCTTCACCTGCAAAGGGAGGCTATGAAAAAGAACCCTTGCCCTTTGGGACCTCCATGACAATCTTTTTAAACTCTAAATGCCACACCTAAAACACGGGTAGTATATAAGCTAGCCAAATTCAGAAATAGATGGTATTTATATCATCAAGGTTGCTTTACTGAAGTGTTTTCAATTAAAGAGAAAAAAACTTAATCATTCAATTTGACGATATTATCATTCTTTCTACCTTTTAGCAAAATTAGATTAGCAACAGGAATCTGGTGTTGGGTTTTATTCTGGCATGTTCCATGTGGAGGGACATGGGGTTAAAGTCTGCTCTTGCTCTCGCCACTCCCGTGTTGGCTTCTGGCCTGCTCTCAGCTCCCCTCCAGCCCAGCATCCTCCTCATGGCCCCCGTTGGGTTGCAGGTCTTTCACTGCCACTTCAACAGCAACTTCTTCCCCCTCTTCCTGGAGCATCTGTTGTCAGACCACATCTCCCTCTCCATGGGCTCCTTCCTGTTGGGTGAGTGGGCACCGCAGGCAGCCTGGAAGGACAGAAGCTTGTAGCCCAGCTGCAGGCACAGCTCCCAGTGGTGCAGGGTCCAGGGGGCAGGGTCCGGGGGGCTGTGCCGCTGCAGGCTCGCCCCACCAGCCTCTGGCTCTGCTGTGGGAGGAGAGGTGGGAGCTGGTTGCAGTGCGAGGAGGATAGGGCTGCTCTCCTGGTGGTCTCCATGATGGTGCTGCCCCAGAGGGGAGGCGGCACAGCAGCCTCTCACAGCACAGCTGATGGGCTTGGGTGTCTGTCTTGCCTACTTATTCACTGTGTGGCCTTGGGTTTGTTTTCTTTAACCTCTTTGGGCCTCCATTTATCATCTGTAAGGTAGGGGTAGTAACAGGACTGATCCTAGAGGGTGGTGAGGATTAAATAAAAGGATGTGAAGCTCATAGCACAGAGCCCAGCACGTCGTGAGTGTTCCACCCATGCCCACTCCGATGCCGACGGCTGAGACGTGGAGAGCTGGGGAAGCCCTGGCAGTGCCCCCTGATAAGGCTGCACCCTTCCATCCAGGCATCTCCTACGTGGCTCCTCACCTCAACAACCTCTACTTCTTGCCCTTGTGCCGGCGCTGGGGCGTCTATGCCGTGGTGCGGGGGCTCTTCCTGCTCAAGCTGGGCCTGAGCCTGCTCATGCTGTTGGCCGGCCCCGACCGCCCCGGCCTCCTCTGCCTCTTCATCGCCAGGTATGCGCTGCCCTCCCTTACCCCCACACCTCCGTTCCACCCCTTCATCCTTGCCCCTTCTCTCTTCGCTGGCAGCAACCGTGTCTTCACGGAGGGCACCTGTAAGCTGTTGACTTTGGTGGTCACTGACCTGGTGGACGAGGACCTGGTGCTGAACCACCGCAAGCAGGCGGCCTCAGCTCTTCTCTTTGGCATGGTGGCCCTGGTGACCAAACCGGGCCAGACCTTTGCCCCTCTGCTGGGCACCTGGCTGCTGTGCTTCTACACAGGTGAGGGCCCAGGGGCTGGCACAGGGCTCTCGAGACTCCAGGATTCAGGATTCATGCTACCTGGCATAGTAGCCAACAAGCTGGGTCCAGTGAGGCGGAGAGAATGGCAACTGCCAACAGGCTGTGCCTGGGTCACGCCTTCTCTGCCTCAACCCCCTGTGGGGAGAGAAACTGTCCGGTTCTTGTAGTCTTTCAATAGTTCATTCATTCATTCGTTCAACAAATGTGTATAGAATTCTTTCTCTGCCAGGAGCTGCTCCAGGTCCCTTTATGGAGGTGACAGCGATCTTTGCCATCATGGAACTTATATTCTAGTTAGCAGGATGGGTGGGGTTGGCGGTAAAGAGCCAGACAAGAAAATAGTGATGGTATTGGGAAAAGCGATTGTAAGATAGGCAGTGTGAGTGAGAAGCTACCTAGTGTGTGTCGTCCAGGAAGGCCTCTCTGTGGAGATGACACCCAGGTTGTGGACTGAATGGCAAGAGTTGGGTCTAGAAAGATCTCAGTGACTCCTAGACACGAGGAAGAGCAAGTAAGGAGGCCCAAGATAGCAGGAGTGGCTTGGGAATGAGGCTGGGGCAGCAGAGGGCTCTGGTCATCAGGGCAGGGTTTGGATTTGATTCTCAGTGTGAAGAGAAACTATTGTAAGGGGTTTTTTGTTTGTTTGTTTTAAAGATTTTATTTATTTGACAGACAGAAACACAGCCAGAGAGGGAACACAAGCAGGGGGAGTGAGAGAGGGAGAAGCAGGCTTCCCGCCGAGCAGGGAGCCCGATGTGGGACTCGATCCCAGGTCTCCGTGATAATGACCCAAGCCGAAGGCAGTCACCCAACCAACTGAGCCACCCAGGCGCCCCTGTTGTAAGGGTTTTAAGCAGGACAGTGACATGGTCTGATCTGTTTTTTAAAGTTTACCCTGACTGCTGTATGGAGAATGGGCTGTGGGGAGGCTGTGGCAGAGGCCATGGAAGCTTGGAGCACGTGGTTCCAGGGGCGCTGGAAGAAAGTGTCTGGGTGTGGGGTGTGTTTTGGAATTGGAGGGAGGGGGAAGGACTGGCTGCTGGGGAGCAGTGAGGTTAGCCGAAGAATCCAGGAAGGCTTTGTGCTTATGGGGTGGATGGTGGTGCCAATCACCCAGAAGGGAAGCACAGGGGAGAAGCAAGTTTGGGGAAGGAAGTGAGTTATGGTTTAGACATGCACGTGTGCCATTTGAGATGTGGCACTGAGGACCTTGGAGGAGACCAGGGCTGATCCTGTTCTTTCTGCGTGCTCTTTCACCCTAGGTCATGATCTCTTCCAGCAGCCCCCACTGACCCCTGTGGGGAGTGCCCAGCCCTGGCCAGAGCCCCCGGCCCCAGCCCCAGCCCAGGCCCCGACACTCCGCCAGGGCTGCTTCTACCTGCTGGTGCTGGTGCCCATCATCTGTGCTCTGCTGCAGCTGTTCACTTGGTCCCAGTTCACGTTGCACGGGAGACGCCTGCACATGGTCAAAGCCCAGCGCCAGAACCTATCACGGGCCCAAACCCTGGATGTTAAAATGGTGTGAGAGGCAGGCACAGCAAGGCCACCCTGCTGAGGACACTGTCGCAGCCCTCGGCAAGAGCCACTTTTGCCAGCCCCTCATCCTGCTCCTCTGCCTCCCTGGAGCACAGCCTGGAGGACAGATGGCAGAGTGGGAGCTCCTGGGGCTGAGCTAGGAGCATCGCTGAGGTCTAAGTTCCAGCTTGGCTGTCTGGCCCAGCTTGGGCAATGGCTGGGCTGTATGCGCTCAGGGACCTGCTTCCCCTCTCCCCACTTCCCCATGGGGCAGGAGGAAGAAGAGGACCAAGAAGGGATGGGGCTGCCCTGCGATCACGAGATTACTGTAGGGCACAGGCCTGTCCCACCACCTGACTGGGGCTGGTGCTCTGTGTGGGCTCAGAAGCCACTTTGACCACTCAGGGGAAGCTGTGAGTCCCACCATTCCTTCCCTCCACCTTTCCAGTGGTTTCTCTGACCTCTGCTTCAATTGTGCCTGAAGTGTTGTGCCCCAGCTGCAGCAGGGCTCCCCCATCCCCATCTGACCTCTCAAAGAGGTTCATGTCATTGCAGACTGATTAAAGTCAGTCATTTCTGTTCCTGAGGTCTGTGCTATGTGTGGGAGTGGTGGGTTGGTGGGGTTGGGAACAGGATTCCTCACTTAATGGGAAAAGCACCCTGAGAACAACATTTTTCTGCAGATGAGTTGGTTGGGGTGGGGGGCACCCTCATCAGAGTCACTGAAGTAGCAGGGAGGGCGTGCAGACCAGTAGCCATATGAGCATTTGGGAGCAAAATGACATGCAGGCCTTGGTCATGTCCTGGTGCATGTCCCATACACTACCGCCAGACACAATGAGCGAGGAAAAGCAGTCGCTTTCAAAACTAAGATCTTCAACCCTGGAGTCACTGGGAACTTTAAAAAATGCTGATGTCTTGAATTCCATTTTCCAAGATTCTAATGTCATGGGTTCTGGGCAATGGCCTAGGCAAGGAGGTTCTGGACAACTCTGATTTTACTGTGCAGCTGGGATTGAACACTTGTGCTCTAGGCCAGCATTTCTCAACCTAGAGACATTTAGAGCCAGATAGTTCTTTGTGATGAATATTTAAAGCAGCATCCCTGGCCTCTGCCTAGATGCCAGCAACATCTCCCTACCAGTTGTGACAACCAGATGTCTCCAGAATTGCCAGACGTGTCCCACTTGATTGGGACCTACTACTCAAGGCCAGTGGTTTTTGATGATCTGTATAGTGGCTAAAAATTTAGACTCTAGGGCTATATTGCCTGGGTTCAAATCCTCGCTAATAAAGGGCAGAGCTTTGGGAAATTATATAACCTTTTTGTGGCTCTAATTCATCTGCGAAGTGGATATTAAAAATATCTACTTTGCTGGGTTGTTGAGAGGATCAAATAGGTTAATATTTGCAAAGTGCCTGGAAATCCCCTCCCCTGCAACCAAGTATACAGGTGTAAAATGGAGAACTGATTAGTCAGAATATCTGAGTGTGGGCCCCAGGAACTACATTTTAAACTCCTGAGCTTCTTATCCATGTGGAAGTTTTGACTTCGATGTGAAGAGGTGCTCCCCTCATTCGAGGTAGTTTCAGTCATGGGTTTTAGTGTATATGCAGGGCTGGGACCTTAAGTTCCTGAAGTGGGGCTTTGGCATGAACACGGTCTTCTCTGTATCCACTTGATGGGCTGCAACCTGGGTGAAGGCCAATCTAGCTGGTACAAGAGTGCCCTCTAGAGGACAGACAAGGCCCCAACACCGCCTCAGATTCAGGGCCTGCAGCTCCTCTCTTTCCACCCAGCACCAGAGAAAGAGGCCCAGCTGATGTGTCTACTGGAACGACTTTATTTAAGTACACTGGGCCCCACCAGGCAATGTGGTTTGTGCAAGGGACAGGCTTGGGCTAGGAGAAGGGAGGTGAGCTGGTTAAGCACACTGCAGTCCGTGGGTCGCCACATCGCTTTCACACATACCTGCTGCTGTGGCCCATATCTGGCAGGGCTTTTGGTCGTTGGGACGGCATGGGGAAGAAGGCTGCCTGGAAGGCTGCCTGGAATCTGGGATTGCGGCGGGTCTTGTTGTCACAGGGGAGGGTGCCGGTGAAGATCCACTAGCCCTAGCTTTGCACCATCTGGGCTAAAGAGCCTTTGGACACTGCCAGGCTAGCCCAGTCCAGGGTAGGAACCTGGCCCCACCAGTTTAGGAGAGAAGAGTCTGTCAGCTCCTGACACCATCCGGTCCCTTCCCTCCTTTAACAGATAAGTCCAAAGTTAAGAATGGCACAAATCAGCCCAGTTGGGGCCTTGTCACCTCTACAACCTAGTCTCCTACCCCCCCAGAGGGGGGGAGCAGCTAGAGTGGGAAAAGGCAACCTGGTTAATGGCAGCTCTTTTTCTAGTCCTAAGGGGGCTGGATCCCCAATACCCCTCCTTTGCTAGAGGCCTCTGCCAAAGAGTGATTCTACCTCCTGTTTCAAAAAATCCAACTGGCAACCAGCCTGTTGATCCCAGGGCAGTGAGCAAATAGAAGAGGAAGAAAGAAAGAGGCTGGTGGTAGCGACTTTGAATGTAGCCTCTGATCCTAAATAGGCCTGAGGCCTGTGTATACCTTTAGTTCACCATTAGCAGGGAGTGGCGGGGCCCTGGATGCTATGCTAAACTGAGGGGCTGTAAACATTAGTGTGAACAGGGTGACTGGTGGGCAGGAGGCGATGGGCTCCCTCTCCAGTCCCATACTGAACAAACATGTCAATAAATAAACCTGTTTGAAGATGGCATTGCCCAAGGATGGATGTAAAGCAAGTAACAGGGCCTGGGGCGAACGGGCTCCTGAAATTCTCCCAAGATCCCCTGGACAGGGGCTGGGGGTTGGAGCATTCACTCTGCCACTAATCATAAATACAACACTACTCCTGTCTCTTCAAATACCCAGTGTGATCCTGGTCCCCAGGTGAGGTTGAGGGCCGCTTGCTGTCTCCTGACTTCAGAGCCTCAGTAATAGCTCCTGGAGTGCTTTCCCAGCCTTCTAAACCCAAACTACAACAAAACCAGACAGAACTCAACTTCAGCCCCAGTCCTCAGTCCATGATCAACTGGCATCAAGAGCAGAAGGACAAGCAAGGGAGGCAGTGGCTGCCTTGGGCCTCAGGGCACCCTGGGGGTGGGACGGGGTGGGGCTAGCCCAGCCTAGGATGGGCAGCAGCAAGGTCTTCTGGGTTTACCCTCTCTGTCTCCCTATGGTAGTAAACAGTCCCACACAGCCAGACAAAGGCCTACCTAATGAGGGAATGGAGCCCTCTGCCAGCACTCTTCCTATTGGTGGCCAGTCGGTGGTCAACCCCAGGCCTCGGTCCATTGCCATTATGGGTAGTTCATCGTCCTTTCTGGGCCCTGGGATCCCTGGGCCACACGGCTCTCACATACACGCACACATTCGTGTACACACACACACACACACACACACACACACACACACACGCATGCACGCAGCTCCTCGCAAACACTCCGACTCAAGAAAGCGAGTTTTAAAGTGGAGTTAACTTCAGAGAGAGGTGAAGATGATGTCCCAATATTAGAAGGTTTTCCTGTGGATAGATCGGGCACCGTCTTCCTCATATTCCTTCTTGGAGACCCACATCTTCTTAAAGGTGTCCAGGGAGGCGAGGATGGAGCCCCTGGAGTGGAGGGAATCCCAAGGAACATTGTGAGAGGGAGAAAGTAGGTATTCGTGGAGCTGGCCAGTCCCCATGGGGCCAAAGCAGGCAAGGCTTTGCTTTAAAGGGATGGGGTGGTAAGGGGTAATGATGCCCTCACTTCCTGTTCCGCTCTTATTCCCAGGAGAACTACTCACCCAATCCATGTGGAATACAGCCTCTCCTGAGGTGCAGATATCTGAAAAGGTGGGTGGAAAGAGGACTCTGAGACTTGCATCCTCCTTGTCCCTTTCCCATCCAATGCTCATCTTTACAGCCAATTCTAATGCCCAAGGCAGTAGATGCATTTCACACAATGTCCCTGCTGGACCCTGTGGCCTCTCTGGGGGTACTGTGGCCAGCCTGACACTCATCTGGAGATCTGGAGATTTCCAGCAGCCCTACATCTCTACAGCTGTCAGGGAAGCTGGAGCTATCAGGGGACAAGATTCAGCGCACTCCTTCATTTAGCTTCCCTTAGCAGGCACTAAGGTGGTGGACTGGTCACGAGGGAGCACCAGGAGTCAATCTGTCAATGTTATGCTTCTCTGAAAGGCCGCACGTGGGGCCCTCAGCCTAGCAGCCTGCCCTTTCAGAGTATTAGAACTGCCCCCTTTTGGGGCACCTGAGTGGCTCAGTCATTAAGCGTCTGCCTTTAGCTAAGGTCATGATCCCAGAGTCATGGGATCGAGCCCCACATCAGGCTTCCTGCTCAGTGGGTGCCTGCTTCTCCTTCTCCCACTCCCCCTGCTTGTGTTCTCTCTCTCTCTCTCTCTCTCTCTCTCTCTCTCTCTCTCTCTCTCTCTGTGTCTCTCTCTGTCAAATAAGAAAATCTTTAAAAAAAAACAAAAAACAAAACCAGAACTGCCCCCTTTTGTTGGGAAGGAGAAGGAAAATGAGTTCTCCCCTCTGGCAGACCAAGGTCAGTGTGGAAGCGGGGAGCTATCTAGCCTTGGAGCGGAGGTCTGCTTGAATGCGGCCTCAGCCCCCGCCCCCACCACGCTCCTACCCTGATCTTCACGTCTTTTGGAGCCAGTTTCTTCACTTCATTCAGTAGCCTGTCACCGAAACCTGAACGGGCAGGAAAGGAGAATCTCCAGTCAACTCTCTGGGTGTCTGGGCCCAGCCAGATCTGGAAACTTACTTGGCAATGGGCCCTGAGAGCAAAGACGAACCTTTGAACAGGGTGGAGCCTCCCGAGAGGACAATGTTCGAGAAAAGCGTGCGCCGCAGGTCCATGTCCGACTTCTGGATGGCAAACACCAGCACCTCGTGGATGCCCTCACTCTCCTCTCCGATCAGGTCTGGCCTGAATAGCAGCTCAGGTGCCCGGAATCGGGAAGGACCAATCTGCAGGGCGGAGGGCAAACTCAGAGGCTGGGCCCAGGGTTGAGGTCCCTTTGGGAGTGAGAGTGGAAGAGGACCCCCTGCCCATCTGTTAGTGACCAGGTGGCTAGGAAGGCCAGGCTCAGGGAAGACCTGGTATGTCAAGGGCCTCGAAACACCAAGACAAGGTTCTGGGGAACAAATAGGAAACAAAAAGGGACAAGGAGAGCTCTTAGGAAAAGAGAGGAAGCTCTTAGGTTTAATCCTGGCTCTGGCACTTTCCAGCTGAGAGACCTTATAATAAATACGTGGGTTTATTCATTCGCGGAAATTTCTTCCTATTAATGCAGGTCCAGGAAGAGGCAGCTCACCCAATACTGTGCCCAAGTGAGTATAAACAGCATCAACCACCCTCTTCCAAACCCCATCCTGACCTGGGAAAATGCCTCTGGCGCCTCCTCACCTTCACAAAGCGGAAGCAAAGTCCCTGATGACTTGCTCTGCAGGAGACAATGCTGTTCAAGAGCTCCAGGGCTCCAGGCGGAGGGTGTAAAAGGGCTGGTGCATGTGACTCCAGCCTCCCCCTGGGGAGCTCTGCTGGGGCCCAGAGCTTCTGGGGGCCTGCAGGGACTGAAGGGAGATCCAAACCTACCTCAATGGTGCTGCCGTCGGGCAGGTAGTACTGAGCCTTCTCTGTCTCTAGAGTCTCGTCCTTCTGTGGGTTTATGGACAGGTAGCAGGCTCTCTGCAGAACCGAGCAGGAGTCAGGCAGGTGGGAAACCTAGGCCTACCTCGTCACAGTCCTAGTGCTACTCCAGACACCTGCCCAACCACAGTGATTGCCCCAAAGGGCCACAGAGCTCCTGCCCGTGGCCTCTGTTGGCCTTCACTGGGTGGCACTTAGGATTTGAGTTCCTACCTGCTCATCTTCCTTGTGGGCAGGCATGGAAACTGGCTCTCTGGAGCTGGGTCTGAGACTACAACCTAATTTTAGTCCAGCCTTAGGCTTCTTTTTTCTTTCTACTACTCAAGATTCTGGGTCCCATCTACCCAATTCAGGTTTCCCTAGAACCATGGGTGGCAGGAGGAACTAGTTTACTTAAAAGAACACTGTAGGGGCGCCTGGGTGGCTCAGTTGGTTAAGCGACTGCCTTCAGCTCAGGTTATGATCTCAGAGACCCGGGATCGAACCCCACATCGGGCTTCCTGCTTTGGCGGGAAGCCTGCTTCTCCCTCTCTCAGTCCCTCTGCTTGTGTTCCCTCTCTGGCTGTGTTTCTCTCTGTCAAATAAATAAATAAAATCTTAAAAAAAAAAAAAAAAAGAACACTGTATTCTGGGACACCTGGGTGGCTCTGTCGGTTAAGCATCTGCCTTCGGTTCAGGTCACGATCTCAGGGTCCTGAGATCGAGCCCCGCATTGGGCTTCTTGCTCAGCAGGGAGTCTGCTTTTCCCTCTGCCTGCTACTCCCCCTGCTTGTATTCTCTCTCACTCTCTCTCTAATAAATAAGATCCTTAAAAAAAAACAAAAACAAAAACAAAAAACAAAAACACCCAAAAATGTTCATAAAAAAAAAAGAAAACTGTGTTCTGACTTCTTTAAGGATGTAAAAGAACTAAGTAATTTGTACGTAAGTTATAAAAACATAATGAACACGGGTATACCCATCACCCAACTTAAGAAATAACAGCAGCTCTCTTTCCCCCACAAGATGGCAGCACTTAGGGACAGTGACTGTCAGTGTGAGGGGGCCCAGCTGGGATCACATGGCAGCCAGGAGGTCTGGATGGGGAGAACAGATCCTGACCAGAGACACTCCCCTCCAGGACTGGAGCTTCACCTCTACTCCAGGTCACAGAGGTCTGGCTGCCCTGTTCCCATTCCCCATCCCATCCCTGGGCACATGGGGCAGCACTTACTTCTTTTATGGCCTTGACAATTTCAAACTCGGATGATGAATGGAAATCATAGCCCTCTTTCCGCAGGTAGAGGCGAAGAAAGCGAGAGACATCTCGGCCAGCAATATCGATGCGCATAATTGAGTGGGGCATGGCAAAGCCCTCATAAATGGGCACGGCATGCGTGACACCATCTCCAGAATCCAGCACGACGCCTGTGGTCCTACCTGTGGCATAACTGAAGCACAGAGGGCAAATCGTCACTAACCCTTGCCTCCTCGCTCGGGGAAGAAACTCACTTTTTTCAAAGAGTTCAAAGTCGGCTAAACTAAAGCTGAGACCTACCTTTCTCTAGGGACTTTAGACTGGACACAGTACTAAGGAAGCCTGAGCATAAACAAGCCTGAAACACCTGGAAAAGAGCTGAGCCTCCCCAAGTCCCTCCCCTACTCCAGAAGAGCAGGCCTTCTAGCCTCAGGGGATGGCCTGCCTTTGCTTCAGGAACCCAGCCTATGGAGCAATGTTCTTTCCTGACAAGAGGAAAAACCTTGAATGTCTATAGTGGCCAGGCAGGAAAGGTAAATAAGTAAAGGAAAATAAGAATATTTTGACTTCCACAAAAAACTTGTTTTTTCCCCACATGGCCTCCCGGATCCTCAGGTTGTTATTGTTGTTTTTCTCTCTTTTGATAAAGACAAGAGTATAGACCTATTTCTGTGACACGATGGGGGAAAAAACACATGACACTTCCTTGTGTTGGGAAAACAACAGTGAGCAGAGAGGGCTCTAGCAGAGTCAGGCTTGCAAACTCTATTGGAAATGGCAGTGGCTACTTCAGTTCCAGCTGATTTCTGTCCTGTAAGAAAACATGCCCAGCACTGCCAGATCATCCCAGTTTTTTCAGAAAAGCCAGAAGTTTGGATTTTGATAGAAAATCTGCCTTTTGGGGCGCCTGGGTGGCTCAGTTGGTTAAGTGACTGCTTTCGGCTCAGGTCATGATCCCGGAGACCTGGGATCAAGTCCCACATCGGGATTCCTGCTCGGCAGGAAGCCTGCTTCTCCCTCTCTCAGTCCCTCTGCTTGTGTTCCCTCTCTAGCTGTGTTTCTCTCTGTCAAATAAATAAATAAAATCTTTTAAAAAATTGTAATTTGTTAAAAAAAAAAGAAAAAATCTGTCTTTTTTTTTTTATTTTAAAGATTTTATTTATTTGAGAGAGAGAAACACAGCCAGAGAGGGAACACAAGCAAGAGGAGTGAGAGAGGGAGAAGCAGGCTTCCCGCAGAGCAGGGAGCCCGATATGGGACTCGATCCCGGGTCTCCGGGATCATGACTTGAGCCGAAGGCAGTCGCCTAACCAACTGAGCCACCCAGGCGACCTTTTTTTTAAAAGTAGGCTTCATGCCTCATGTGGGGCTTGAACTTACGATCCTGAGATCAAGGTCATGTTCTACCAACAGAGCCAGCGAGCCGCTCCGGAAATCTAGTTGCTGGCTCACAATTTTTTAATGGCGTCAAACACATCCTGCCTGCAGGTTACCAGGGTACAACCTTGGCCCTATACCTAACCCTGGGATGAGGTGGACGGGGAGGGCGACAGGGATGATAGGGATGTGAGAACAGGGACCATGTGGTAGTGTTTCCATCACAACTCTCTCACCAGCCTGGCATAACGTCTGCATAAGCAGGCACTGCATAAACATCTGAACACATTAGGGGCCTCTGGGAAGAACTGTAGCAGTGTGTGGCCTTTCCTAGCAGGCAGACTGGAGAGCCTGGGGCGCCCAGCCGCCAATTCAAAGAACAAGAGAAGCGAGAACGGAACATGGTCTCAATACTCCCTTTTCCCACCTACAGGAGAGGCACCTCCATTCTGCCATCAAGGGGCAAGGCAGCTACTCACAGGCTGAGCACAGCTTGCATGGAGATGAAAAGGGCTGGCACATTGAAGGTCTCAAAGAAAACTTCAGCTGCTCGTTCGCGATTTTTCCGTGGGTTTAAAGGCGCCTCCGTCAGGAGCACAGGATGCTGGTAAAAGATGCCCAGAGGGCAATCAGGGCAAGGCAAGATTTCCACCCTTCATCAGCACTAGGGCAGAAGCCCTGTGTGCTGGGCAAGAGAGCTGAGATGACCCTTGTGGGTCTCCCTCCAAAAAAAGGCAAGCTGGGCCTGCATTTACCCCTGCACGAGTCAATCTGCCAGTCTTCTAAATTTATACCCCTTTTAAAAGTTTCATTCTGTCCTTGCCTCCACCCTTTTTCTCCCTTCCCTGTCTCTAAGATTCTTATATAGGCTCCTGTATTTAGTATATAGCTCTAATTGTCCAGATTTTGCTAAAATCTAAATCTGGAATTCTTACATTAAAAATAATCATTTAAATTTTTTTTCAAAATTAAATTTAAATATTTAATTAAAGGTATTTTTGAAAAATGGAACATATCCCTCCCCTGGAAAGGCTGATACGTCTAGTATTCGCCTTTCTTTGTTTTTGTGTGTTGAGAGTTACTTCCTTAGAAGTTAGAGTATAAGCTCTTAAGTCTGAAAGACATGGGTTTGAGTCCCAATTCTTCCATTTTATTCCATAGGTGATCTTGGAAAGACTACTCAGCTTCCCTGAACTTATTTCTGTTCCCTTGTTTGTAAAATGGATATAATACTCCTTGTCTGTCATAGGACTAGTGCACAGATTAAGGGCAGACCTGTCTGAGGAGCACATGGCCTGGTGCCCCAGTGAGAGTCAAACACTCCCGGCAGTGATCACCCTGTCCCTCCTCTCTGGGGCAGTGGCTCTGCACAGCTCTGCACACCCTGCTCCTGGGACCCTCACCTCCTCTGAGAAAGTCTGCAGCTGGTCCTTGGAGTAGACATACTGCCAGATGCGCTCCATGTCGTTCCAGTCCTTGACAATGCCATGCTCCATGGGGTAGCGGATGGAGAGCAGCCCTCGGTGTTCCTGCGGGCAGAGAGCAGGACTTCCAGCAGCAGCCAGCCTCTCAGCCAGGCAGTTCAGGGGGCCCCCGCTCCTCCAGGACAGGACTGCCCACTGCACGGTCCTCACCCAGGGCTAAAGGTAGGTCCCTGTTTGCCACATCTCTAAACTGTATGCCTCAAACTGTTCTCATTGCCCGATCAGCCGGCAGAGCAGAGGGCTTCTGCATTTCCATGGGCCCTCGGTGCCCTCACAGCAAGTGACAGTAGGCATCCACCTGATGGCCTGACCAGATACAAATCTCCTGGCTCCCATCTCTGGGCCTCAGCACTTGCAGCCACGGTTGCCAACAATGATTCTGTTGGTCTGCTTCTGGAAGCTGCGCCAGGGCTTCTCCAAGTGGTGCTAATTAACTCATCCCCAGGGTATCCCAGCCCCCTGAGTCCCTTTTTCCAAAAAAAAAATAAAGAAGCTAGCCAATTTGATCATTGGCAAGGTAGTGACAGAATACAGAAGAAAGCAAAAGCCCTGTTTTCTAGACTAGTCTCTTTCCCAAAGTGGGGTTCCAGATATTTCCTCTCTAAAACCAGAGCCTGCTCCTGGGAGAAATGAACCAACTAGACCTAGGATGAGGGGGCCAAAGGGGATATTTTAAGAGGAAACTGCTCCTTTTACTCATGGCTGTACCACTGCTGGGACAATGCCCATATGGGGAATAATGAAGGTCCCTGCTGGTTTGAGGCCTCTTCAGTAGAACTGGGAATTACCTCAGCTTTGGGGCCAATGAAGATGTCACCTTCAAGGGCTCCAGCCATGACGCGCACATGTTTGGGTCTGCCCACACTGCGAAAAGAGAATGGGAGGACCATCGTTTTTTCATTTCACGACAGAACATGGAAGGCTGTACAGATGTGCACGCTTAGACGGGAAGGAACAGACTCAATTCTACTGTCATTATCTCTGAGGAGTGAGGTTAAAGTTGATTTTAATCTTCTTCTACTTTTTGGCATTGCCCATGATTTCTACAATGAACATGTATTATCTTAAGTTATTTGTATATTTCATATTTCTTTTTTTTTTTTTTAAAGATTTTATTTATTTGACAGAGAGAAACATAGCCAGAGAGGGAAAACAAGCAAGGGGAGTGAGAGGGGGAGAAGCAGGCTTCCTGCCAGGAAGGGAGCCCGATGTGGGACTCGATCCCCGGTCTCCGGGATCATGACCTGAGCCGAAGGCAGTCGCCCAACCAACTGAGCCACCCAGGCACCCCATATTTCATATTTCTGACCCAAATCAGAGATCCTTCTCTGTAAAATGTGGAGGGCTGACCCCATAACAAAGCTGACAAGCCTCCCAAGCTTCTGACTATGCTACAGAATTACTTACTAGTTTGGAAAACAGTATTTGGGAATTTGATCACCAGCAAAACCAGCTTTAATCACACCCGATCCCTAAGGAGAGAGGGGAGAGAAAGAGAAGTCAGAAGTATGACAAAAACAAGAGATATGTGTCATACAGTATGTATAATATGGTTTCACTTTTATTTAAAAGAGACCTTACATCCGGGTATGATATGCCCATTTGCATCAGCATCTGTAGAGGGAACGCATGCCTCCAGGAGGGAAGTGGGACTGGGGATGGTGAGGAGAACTTTCACTGTATACTGAAAGTATTACTTGATTTTTTGGTGTTCTTTGACTTTTCTACATTGATCTTGCTTTACTTCTGGAATCAAAAATAATACTAATAAAGGGAAGAAAAAGAGAAAACCTGAGGGGAGAAAAGTACCTAGAAGCACCAAAGCAGCCATGTTCAGGAACATAACCAAGGTGGGAAGAACGTGTTTCTTTCTGTTAAATCACATAGGATACTGTTAATCTACTTTCCCAGCTCAGGCCTGAACTCTCTGCCTTCAAGGGCGTCTAGGACAGACAGCACTGTGAACACTGCCATGCTTGAAGCCGACTCTAATGGAACATGCGGTCTGGTTCGTACTGCGGGGGCAAAGCTCTATGCTCTGCTGGGGGGCAGGGGGGTCGTGGTGGTTTTATTTTTTAACTGTGCTTTCTTTTACTCACGGGTCTCCTGGTGGTAAAGTTCTAAAGCATCACCCGAGAAGAGACCCAACATTACAATCTTGCTGCTCCAGTTCTTGGTGAGTTGGGTGGGTGTCAGAAGAGAATCTGACCTCTCTGTCAACATCTCTGGTACCACCTAGGGCCCAAAGTGAAAGGTTTCTCTAGACACCAATGCCAACTCTGTGCAGGACAGATGTCGAGGCTTGATACTGCTTGCAGATAGAGCCTGTTCTCTTCTTAACTCTTCTACCGCCACACCCGGTGTGGCGCTCACCCTTCCAACACGGTTTGCAGGGGCACATATACCAACATATACCAACACGGTTTGCAGGGGCACATATAAAGGGCAAGCCTTTTCCTTGTGCCTGTTGACTACTTCTCTTGGGGCAGAGAGTGATATTTCCAGAACCCACACAGCAAGCAGTAAACACATCAGGAGATGCTAAATAGCCAAGGTTATCTTTGCACCAAAGGCTTTCCTGCAATTCTCCTGGTTTCCTCTCTCTTATTCCTGCTCTTCTATTCTTCTATAGGAGAAGTGTGTATGTGTGTGGGGCGGGGGCAGTTAGATAGGCCACACTAGTGCCTGACTCTGGCAAGATGGAGGGAGGAAGAAGTAGCTAAAGGATAGGGAATGCCAGTTCTCTAAGACAGCAGGAATCTCTGCCAACAGAAAAGAGAGAAAACGAGACAAGGTGCAAACTCATCAGCCTGGGCAGAACAGCAAGGAGCTTGGAAAAGTTGCAGCTGTAAACTGATCTGAGGGCCTGGGAAGGAGGGAGGACTATCGCTGCAGCCCCAGGGTCTGGGACAGGGGCGGGGCATGAGGAGTGAAAACAGCACTGCACAGAACTCCAGGAACTTGTTGGCTCAAGCTTCCAGTAATTGCTCACTGCCTTCATCTGGGTGTGGTGATGCCAACATACTAATTGGACCTCCTGGCAGAGGTTGAAAACAAGAAAAGTAAAGATGAGACCTGCATTTCAGAGTCCAGATACCTTCAAAACATGGGTATTTAATTTTGAGTTTACTAGCAAAATCAGACTAGAGTCTAAGTAACAAGGCAAATAAAGATTTTAGGTTCATTTCTTCATCTCTGTCCTTCCCAGCAAGAGTATAAAGACCCAGTTCTTTTTTTTTTTTTTTAAGATTTTATTTATTTGACAGAGAGAAACACAGCCAGAGAGGGAACACAAGCAGGGGGAGTGAGAGAGGGAGAAGCAGGCTTCCCACTGAGCAGGGAGCCCGAAGTGGGACTTGATCCCGGGTCTCCGGGATCATGACCTGAGCCGAAGGCAGTCGCTTAACCAACTGAGCCACCCAGGCGCCCCCAGTTCTTTTTTCTTAGGATTATTATTTATTTGTTTGAGAGTGAGCTCATGTGCAGAGGGAAAGGGCATGGGGAGAAGCAGACTCCCTGCCGAGCAGGCAGGCTGATGTGGCACTTGATCCCAGGATCCTGGGATCATGACCCGAGCCGAAGGGAGATGCTTAACTGACTGAGCCACCCAGGTGCCCTAAAGACCCAGTTCTAATATCATTGCCTTCCTCCTGAAGGCTAATCCCCTGTTGGAATTAATTATCCTCTTCCTATTATTTCACAAAATCACCATTACCTGTACCACTAGGTAGTCTGCATTTTCTTCTGCTATCTATTTGATATGACTTCCATTTATGACTTCCATTTTTGTCTGTTTTCAGCCCAAGTTCCTCAGGCTCAGAGACTTTATGTAGCAGCAGTATCTGGCATTTGAGGGTACTCAAATAGATCCTGGTCACCTAAATTAAAACCAAACTCAAATGATTGGTAGATGAAGCCTCAAGTATGGAGCCTGAACAGGCGGCTAGAATGGCAGCAGCCTCAGGCAAAGGTGGTGCAGGAAAGGTGAAGGCAGCCCCGGCAATGAGGCATAGGGTAGAACCAGTCCCTCTAGCGCACCTGCCAGGCCAGCAACTGGGTAAAGAGTGAGCGGGGATGGGGGAGGCAGTTGAGCTGCTTCAATTCTGCTAAAACCACCCCACCGCAGATCATAAAAGGGCCCTGTCCATTTCTTTAGTAGTATTTGTAACTCGGAACTATGTAACTGGCAAATGAGTTTCCACTCTGTTATTCACTCTGGCAAAGCCAAGTAAGTGCCTTGTAGACAGCCTTCTTGAAAAAGTAGTTTCATAATAAATATTTGAGATCTGAGGACTCATGGAGAGTGAGGCTGCCAGCCCCCAATGACCGACCCTTCTCTTTCTGAAGCAGGCGAACAGCACATCCCTCAGCGAGGCTCTCCCCGTACCTGCTGACTATGTGGCTTGGGCAAACTTTAGCCTAAGCACCCCTGCTTATTCTTGACATGCTGGGAAGAAGCCTAGTTGTCTCCCATTTTACAAGTGGGAAAAAGATGCTGAGAGGTGGGGCACCTGGGTGGCTCAGTGGGTTAAGCCTCTGCTTTCGGCTCAGGTCCTGATCTCAGGGTCCTGGAATTGAGCCCCACATCGGGCTCTTTGCTTGCAGGGGAGCCTGCTTCTCTCCCCGCCTGTGATCTCTCTCTCTTTTAAATAAATAAATAAAATCTTAAAAAAAAAAAAAAAAAAAGATGCTGAGAGGTTGCGCTTCAGATCCCAGGACACTGATGGCCCATTTTGGCACCAAGCCACATTTTGTTGGGCCCACAAACTACTTAAAAAAAAAAAAACAAGCTTTATTGAAATAAAATTCACTGCCATATAATTTACCCACTTAAGGTATATAACTCAATGGTTCTTAGTATAGTCAGAGTTTTATAATCCTCACCATCACGAATTGTCAGAACTTCCTCATCATCCCAGAAACTGTACCCATTCACAGTCACTCTCCATCCTACCTGCCCTCTCCCGCCAAGCAGTCCTAGGCAACCATGAATCTATTTTCTGTCTCTGAAGACTACAAACTACTCTTATGTTAACTTCCAATAGTTAAAAATTAGACTGCATATACAATTTATCAATTTTCTGATATCTCTTGAAACAATAGAAAATCTGGCAACACTGGGCCTGCATTCCTGCATGGGGGCAACTGGCTGGAAATGAAAAGTAGCGGGTCCTTTGGTCAGGCCGGCTCAATGCACCTTCCAGAGTCCTCATGCCTTCTTTAAGACCACCCTCTTCCTCTTTCTTTTTGTGTTCCTGCTTGGCATCTACAAGCACTGAGTTTGAGACTCTGATTCAAGGCAGTCCCAGCGACTAATCCGTGAGGTTTCTCCTTTTACATGGTACTTGGTTTTTTTTTACCCTCAGAGCACCTAGCCTGGTGTGAAGCACATCTGTGGCTCTCAAAATACATATAATTAAACAGCGAGCTCTCTCTGTAAGTCACCTCCTCCTCATCCTTTCCAGCAACCTAGGGATGGATTCTTACTGAAGCTGGACAACCAATAGGTTGAATATCACATCACAGGTGACAGTTTCAAATAAATATACTAACTTCATTTTGTCAGCTAATTCTAGTGTTTCTTAAACTTAAGTGAATCAGGGGTGCCTTAGTGGCTCAGTCGGCTGAGTGTCCAACTCTTGATTTCAACCAGGTCCTGATCTCGGTTGTGAGACTGAGCCCCACTTCGGGCTCTGAGCTCAGCATGGAGTCAGCTTGAGATTCTCTCTCTCCCTCTGCTGCCTCTGTCCCTCCTCCTGCTAACACTCACGTATGCTCTCTCAAAATTAATAAATAAAATCTTGAAAAAATAAATAAAACTTGGGACCTCTGGGTGGCTCAGTAAGTTAAGCATCTGCCTTTGGCTCAGGTCGTGATCCCGAGGTCCTGGGATCGAGTCCCACATCAGGCTCCTTCCTCAGCAGGGACTCTGCTTCTCCCTCTGTTTGCCACTCTCCCTGCTTGTGCACTCTCTGACAAATAAATAAATAAAATCTATATAAATAAATAAATATAAAAAACTTAAGTGAATCAGATCTCAAGAGCTGATGACAAATTGTAAAAAAATAATAATAAAATTAAGACCATTTGTGAAATTTGGACATTGACTGAGTATTTGATATTAAGGAATTATTCTTAATTTTTTTAGGTCTGATAATAGTATATTGAGTACTCTCAGTACACTTTTTTTTACAAGATTTTATTTGTATATTTGAGAGAGAGAGCATGTGTGCCAGAGATAGAGCATTAGGGGGAAGAGGCAGAGGGAGAGGGAGAAGCAGACAACCCGAGCAAGGAGCCAGACATGGGCTCCATCCCAGGACCCCAGGTTCATGACCTGAGACGAAGGCAGACACTTAATCAACTGAGCCATCCAGGCGCCCAATTATATTTTTAAAAGAGTGTGGGAGAGGGTAACTGGCTGGCTCAGTCAGTAAAGCATACAACTCTTGATCTCTGGGTTGTGGGTTCAAGACCCACACTGGGCACAGAACTTACTTAAAAAAAGAAATTAGGGGCACCTGGATAGCTCAGATGGTTAAGCATCTGCCTTCAGCTTGGGTCATGATCCTGGGGTTCTGAGATCGAGTCCCGTATTGGGCTCCCTGCTCAGCCAGCAGCCTGCTTCTCCCTCTGCCTCTTCCTCTCTCTGTGTCACTCATGAATAGGTAAAGACTTAAAAAAGGAAAATTAAAGGGGTGCCTGGATAGGCCAGTCGGCTAAGTATCCCACTCCTGATTTTAGCTCAGGTCAGGATCTCAGGGTCCTGAGGCTGAGCCTCATGTTGGGCTCTATGCTCAGGGTGGAGTCCGCTTGAGATTCTCTCTCTCCCTCTGCCCTTCTCCTCCTTGTATGCTCTCTCTCTCAAATAAATCTTTAAAAAAAAATTTTTTTTTTAAAGTTTAAAAAAAAAACCCCACAGTATGGGAGAAGGAAGTAGGTAGGAATGCAATTAAAAAAAGATTAGCTAGGAGTTAGGAGCTAGGATCCTAGCTAGGAGCTAGAATAACTGTTACAGCTAGGCATTCAATACGTGGATGTTTGTTATACCACTCCTCTCCTATCGTTTATATTTGACATTTTCTCTAAAAAGAGGAAGAAGTTGGGGTGCCTGGGTGGGGCAGTCGGTTAAGTGTCCGACTCTTGGTTTTGGCTCAAATTGTGATCTCAGGGTTGTGAGACTAAGCCCTGTGTCTGTCTCCAGGCTCAGCACAGTTTCTGCTTGGGTTTCTTTCTTCCTCTCCTTTGCCCCTCCACCCGTGTACGCTCACTCTCTTTTAAATAAATAAATCTTAAAGAAAAACAAAAGAAGAACTGGCAAATAAGATAATAGCACTTAAGTAAAATTTCGAAACACACAATACACACACACATATAAATATCTATGTCTGCAAAAATCATGGAGGGAAGGGAGCACATTAACTTAGGATGATAGTTTGCTTCTGAGGTTACTTCTGGGAAAGAAAGGACAGGATTATGGAGGGGTACACAAAGAGGCTTCAGTTATATCTGTAATGTTTATTTCCTAAACAAAAAATCCTGAAGCAGGGGCGCCTGGGTGGTTTAGTCGGTTAAGCATCTGCCTTCACCTCAGGTCATAATCCCAGAGTCCTGGGATCAAGTCCCTCATTGGGCTACCCGTTCAGCTGGGAGCCTGCTTCTCCCTATCCCTCTTCCTGCCACTCCCCGTGCTGTGTTCTCTCTGTCAAATAAATAAATAAATAAATAAACTCTTAAAAAAAAAAAATCCCGAAGCAAATATGGCAAATGTCAACACTTAGTAAATATGGGTAGTAGACATTTCATATTGTGGTATGTGGGTGCTTGTTACACACTTCTCTGAAATTTCCTGTATGTTTAAATATCTTATGTGCTTTTTTTTTTTTTTTTTAAGATTTTATTCATTTATTTGCCAGGGAGGGAACACAAGCAGGCTTCCCACCGAGTAGGAAGCCAGATGTGGGGCTTGAATCCAGGACGCCGGGATCATGCCCTGTGGAAGGCAGTGGCTTAATCAACTGAGCCACCCAGGTGCCCCTTTTATGTGCTTTTTTAAAAAAGATTTTATTTATTTATTTGACAGCTAGTGAGACAGAAAGAGACAGTGAGAGAGAGAACACAAGCAGGGGGAGTGGGAGAGGGAGAGACAGGCTTCCCGCTGAGCAGGGAGCCTGATGCGGGGTCCCATGTGGGGCTCCATGTGGGACTTGATCCCAGGACCCTGGGATCATGACCTGAAACGAAGGCAGATGCTTAATGACTGAGTCATCCAGGTGGCCCCTAAATATCTCACTTTTTAAAAAATAGTGGGCTAAAGCAGTATAAGATAGCCCCAAACAGTGACACTTACTTAGTTTATTGATGAACCTGAAAAGATCTGATACTATTCCTGCATTTAGGCCCAAATAGTCACAAAGACGGTGTTAGGATTGACCAGAACATTGATCGATTTTAGGACAGAACTTAACCTTTGAGATCTCAGCAAAGATTTGAGCTTCAGAAAAAACACAATATTCTAATCAAAGTGTTATAGTCCTCAAAATATGGCCTGGGAGCTGCCCTCTTCTTGTATTACTATCTATGACATACCTTTAGGAAGAAGACTTACAGTTTTTAAGAATACCTATCACTGGGGCGCCTGGGTGGCTCAGTCCTTAGGCATCTGCCTTCCACTCAGGTCATGACAGGGATCGCTCAGGTCATGACGGGGATCGCTCAGGTCATGACGGGGATCGCT